>VZRR01005735.1:86306-97856 GCA_013398015.1 Oreocharis arfaki
TTTATAAAAAAAAAAAAAAAAAAAAAAAAATTGATATATGTCAGGCATGAACAAATTCAGCAATTTGGAGGGATGCCCAGGAAATAATGACAGACAAACATGTTTTCACCTGAGTTTGGAAAGGAAAGACTGAGAGAAGGGTGATAGGAAATAATGACTTAAAATGAAGAAAGGTTAAGTTTAGAATTGTGATATCCGGAGTGGTAAAATAAGTGCAAGCAGCAGCTTTAAGTCTATTTCCATTGAAGTACAGTGTTTGACAGAAACCAGAAAGTTTCAGGTAGGCTCCTTGGTCTTTAGAAGTCTTTTGATGGGAAAGTCTGTGAGGTTCAAGTTAGCTGGCTACGTCTCATGAGAGAAAAAGAAAGAATGAGAAAGAGAAAATAAGGGTGATGAAGACCCGGAAATATTTGCAAGATTTTTATTTTTTATTTAGAAGAACACAGAAACCTCAGAAATTTGTTGCAAATATGTATTGTTGTCCTTCTATAGACTTTAGCTCACTTTGAGAAGCAAAGATCTCTTTCTCTCTCTTCAAATAAAAATTTAATCTTGCCCTCCCCCACCACCCACTTTTGTTTATTTATTTTAGGTAATTCATCGATGAGATGTTCAAGAGGCTCTCTGAATGTAAATCAGGCCTCTCTTCAGACATCTCATAGATTCATGACCTGACATATCTATTCTGATTTTTGAGCCTGACCTGGTGCAAAGCACTACCATAGGTTTTCCTTGAATCAATTACCCAGCAGTTTTGCTTGAATTAGAGGGTTATCTTCAGAAACAAAACAAAACCAATTTTTAAATACAGCTCTCAAAATATGCAGAGATTTTATTTTTTTTAAGCAGCTTTTTCCCAACACATTTTTTTTTGTCTGAATAAAACAAAACATGTCTTCTTATATGTAGAAATATTCAACATGTTTCAACTGTGCAGTACTGAGATTGCTAATTCATCCCACCTAAGACTTTTGAAATGTACTAGACAACAAAAAGTAGATCATTAGTAAAAGAACCATAAGTGGTTCCTTCTCTAAAGCTCAGCTTCTTTACAGTTCTGTTACACTGGGAGATGCCTATAGAGAACAAAGCTTTTGAAAAATTTCTCTATAACACTGTTAAGACAATGGGCCTCTACAGTAAACCTGAGCTGTCAGCCAGGAACCAGTGGACCGTTTCAAGTGCTTTGCTTCCATTCTGCCTCTGCTGCTCAAAAATGCACACTGTCAAGCCATCCTGTGTGCTCCCAGCACACAGAGACATGAAAAAAAAAAAAAGGTTATATGCTTAGTCACAGGACGGGAGAAAAGTAATATACCCTCCTGATCACTCTACTGGAACTGCTCAGAGCCTGTAATTTAAGCACTTGAGTTTTACGAAAAACTAATTTACAAACTTTGGGCATCAGTAATGTTTCTAGATTAATTATTTATCCTCAGTTTCTGAGGACTTACCTGGAAGGGGGAAATTCCAGAAGAAGACCCCAGTAACTGAACCAAGTGTTTCAGAGGCAAATGCTGTGAGTTCTCAACATGTACTCGACATGAGATAGATCTTCAATTTACTGTTTAACCACATGGGTCTGATAGAAGCAACAGGGAAATTTTCATCCCAGAAATTTGCTCAGGATATTTGGAAGGCTGAAGACCTGGACAAGAAGTTGCAGCAGCTGTCTTCAAGTGGAGCAGAAATATGAAGAGGAACAAATGTCTATTTAATGCCCTGCTCAGACAGGTTAGTCAAGGAATAGTCTAAGCCCAGGCTTTTTGTAGTGCTATTTGCTAATGTTCAGGAACAAATAGTGACAGGGTTTCAGAAATGCCTTTTCTTTGACCTTATGTAAAGCCAATTTGCTAAGCTGAATAGTTCTTTAGGTATTTATTAGTGCGTCTTTTATTTCAATTTTATGCTGTGTAGAAAGCAAATGACAGTACAAGTGAGTCAGAGCTGTTCAGGTGGAAAAGCAATGAAGGAAGGAAAAGGAAAAAGCCACCTAGGTAGAGGTATCATAAAAGACAGGATTTGGTCTTTCCTTCTCAGTCATTGTTTTTTCTGAAGGTCATAATTCCTGTGTCAACCTACAAGTCCTTTGACATATGAAGAGGGAGAACAAGACAAAACTTTTATGAAGTTTAAAATAACAGACATTTCTTCTGATGGAGGACACCTTTGACTCAAAACAAGGACAAACTTTCAAGTTAGAGTCAACTTCAGAGTTGGATAAGGTTGTTCAGGGTCGTATCCAGTCACATTTCGAATATCTTTGAAGATGGAGATTCTATGGCTTCTCTTGACAACCTCTCCCAGTGTTGAGGTAACTCCTTGATTTAAACATTTCTAGTGATGAAAAATCCAACACAACCCTTGACATGTCATTCCCACACATTGTTCATTACATTTCCTGTTAAACCTTAGTTTTATTTATAGTTCAAATTTCTCTAGCTTCAACTTACACACACTCAATCTTATTTTTATTTTGTCTGCTAAACTCTTTTATTCAAATTCTTTTTCTTACATTTATAAGAAACATACTTATAACCTATGGTCTTGTCACCCCTATTTATAAGCTGAATAGATCAGGTACCTTGAATGTCTCATGACGAGGCATATTTAATCCATTTGTCATCTGTAAAGCTTTTCTCTGAAACCTATCTCGATTTTGCACATTGTTTAAAATTTGGCCATGAAAAGTGGATACACTACTCAAGTGAGAATTGTAACTATTTTGGATAAAGCAATAATATAAGCACACAGCTTTTTTAGCTTTTAAGTCAAGTGCTTCTTAATTCCAGTTTTAGAGTCCAGACGCAATTCTTTTCAGGGGCTGAACCTGCTAGATGACAAATACCAACAAAAAGGGCTGATCAATTCCCTAGACTCCTTCTATGTACACTATACTTTTCAAGAACACATTTGACTTTTTATGCAGTAGGGGGTACTTGTCATTGCATTTTGCAATCTGGCTTTCAATATGATGGATCAAAAATTCATACAAGGTCACTATAACAACAACAACAATAATAAATTTCATCGATGTATAAATCAGGGACCTCTGTGGTGAAGTACTGACATTCAATACACAGAGAAGCGATTTCAGAAACATTCTCTAAATTTCATAAGCTTGTGAGCAGAGCAAGGGACCCAGAGCATTCCTTTGAGATTCTGGAGAAAAGACTGGCACAACAAACTGCAGTCCAGTCAGCGGTTGCTCTTTTAACGCACATGCAGACAACTTTCTGAACAAAGTTCACTGATGTTCACAGTCATTTCTGGGACCTGATTTACAACCTCAAACTGAATTAAGCACAACTGGCAAGTCTGTTAGTTAACCTGGAGCTAGTAGTGACAACAGGATGCTTACATGGATCTGCAGCCATATCCTTTGGATCTGTGTCCTGACCATGCAAGGATCTTCCAGTAGTTCCCTGAGACAGGCAAGCAAATATTCACAATTTCCAGGATCTGGGATATTTTCTTTAGGGGATTTGCTGTATTATGTTCACACGTCAGACCATTTAGTGATTGATTTAGTATTTCCAAATATTCCTGTAGCAGAACAGGAGCAAAGAGACCTTCTAGCCTGATTCTCATCTGAAAACTATTCATGGTTCCCTCTGAATTAAAACATCATTTGGAGAAAAAAGAAGGGTGCCTGATGGATTAAAATCTTTCTTGTGTCAGGAAACCCAGGTCCTGAATGGGTGTTTGAAAAATGGACATGTATTCTGAATATTTTTTCCAAGACCCATCTGAGATATTTGAGGAGTCAAATTTTCTTTGCTGCTGCCTGTGTTCACTTATAAACTCCACCAGAAGCCTGGAGAGCCCAGCAGCACAGAAAATTGAGCCTCAACCAGACTCTGAAAAACAGATGCAATCAGGCCACTAGCTCCTTTTTAAACAAGGCTTAGCAATGGCCCATAAAAGAAGATTCCTTGTCTTTGAAATACAGCTTCAGCAAATTCTTTGTCAATTAAAATGTATTAAAAGGAAAATGATGTTTAAAAAAAAAAAGGTGTGGCTTTATTTTTTTTTTCCTCCGAGAATGACTGTGGCATACAAAGAAAACTTTTCTAATTTGGAAAGCTTAACTCTGTTTCCTTGCTTATACCCTCCCCTGAAACGTACACATACTTGAATTTAATTGGGTTCCAGACAGTTCAATACAGCAGATAAATTTCTTCTTGCAAAGTATTACTTGCTGACATTTTTTTTAGTAGCAAAGCAGTGAGAAAGTTTATGTACAGAAAGTTAAGGGGAATGTGACTGTTGGACACAATAAAAGCTCAGTTTAGTTCATACACTCTTTCACACAGGTTGCTATTTATTTGAAAAGCTTCTGGCATTCTGTAGACAATAAGAAGGTCATAAAATCTCTTCCTTTCTGAAAACCATCCAGTTTAAAACTTTCTGTATGAGAGAAGCAAAAATCTTCCACAGCTCTACCTAATCTTCCCCAGAGGACAAATGTATTGTTATTTCAAACCTATTAGTGGGCACTTTCAGTGCAGATGGGGAGTGCTGGGAGACAGTCAGCCTGACTACACATAGCCTCTTTCCTCAGCCAAAATAAACCCTCGTGACCCTAAGAACATCCCACAGTGGACGGAGCATGAAACGGGGCTGATATAATCCAATCACTGTTACTGAACAGCTCTTAACAGATTTATGTATTTTTGATTCCTGAGATCTCCTAACATTTGTGGAATTGGAGTTTAGCATATGGCTACAGAAACCTGCAACAGCAGCTATATAAATAAATTGTTTTAAATCTTGACGTATGTGTAGAGATTTATTTTCTACTAAGCAGTTCAACAGATTTCCATGAGTTAATCTATAATTCAGCGTACTGGAGAGTAATTCCATATAGTGTATTATACATTCCATGTCTAATGCCAGGAGGTGAATCCAAATCACAAACTTCCAGGGAATCTATAGCTGAAGTCCACTTTTTTTTTTTTTTTCAAATTATAATTATTATTTTTAAGAGCCTACTTTTGATCAGTTAGACTGATTTGTAGACACACTAAAACAGAAAGTCAGCACAATTCTGCATATACCTGTATGTTGAACTAGAAGTCTCTCTATAACAAGTCCTCTCATTTTTGATGCTGCTCATTCTTGGTAGCTCAGGCATAGCTTAATTCACTCCAGCAGAGTTACATTCTCTTATGCAAGCAGCAAATTTGGTCCACCAGCTGCAAGATCAGCTGTAATGTATCAGCATCCTTTATCTAAAAGATTTGTTGGCTGGTTGTTTATGCTGGGAAAAAATATAATTAGAAAAGATGTCTATATGATTAATCTTTAGTTCATTTTATGAAATGAGGCAAATTATCAATCATTTTAATTTGAAAATAAACAAATATTGAGTATCTTTTCTTGTAAATGTGTTATTTTTCAGTGAGAATTGCTGAGCATGAAGTATTAAATATTATATTGAAGTTCTATAGCCTATCACACTTCCAAAATAGATGATCTTAGTAGAAACAACCCTGAAAATATGTGAATCTATGAATTCATTATGTAATTTTGCATCAAAAACATATACAGTTACCGTCACTTTTGATTTAGTATCAGTTGTTGGGACTTCGTTCTTTCTGTTTGTTTAAAAGCTCATGGAATCATGAGAGTCCCTGGAAAGCTCAGCCTTCACAAAGAAAATTTGTTCTGGATTAAAGGTTGGGAAAGTGAGGCAAATCTGTATATATATTACACAAGCTCAGGAACTACACACATCAAAAATGTTGCCCATAGCTGTCCATGGCACACATTAGTTTCTAACAAGATTGTTGTAAAAGTGAATGTTTCTCAGAAGGGGCAGCATTTTGAGTCCAGCACTCCATCTATCTGTGTATTCACATGAAGTCAATGAGACTTTAGCACCTTTCTGCAACATTAAAACCTTTTTTCAGACTTGCTTGGCAGGTTATCAGGCAAGAGAGGAGGCAAGAAACCAGCAGAACAGAATCACTCATACTTCTTGACTGTAGAAAAAAAATANTGTTCGATTGCTCTCTGCGCGCCCGCAGATTCACAGATTTTACAGGTTTGACTTCAGGGACCTCGGACAAAACCAAAACAAACAAACAAAAAAAACCAACAAAAAAAACCTGAAGAGTGACAATTC
The DNA here is from genome assembly GCA_013398015.1 of Oreocharis arfaki. NCBI lineage: Eukaryota > Metazoa > Chordata > Aves > Passeriformes > Paramythiidae > Oreocharis > Oreocharis arfaki. The sequence goes on from VZRR01005735.1 coordinate 92,437, forward strand.
TCTGACAGAATTTTCAGAATTACTCATAATTCTGCAAAGACACAAATTTTCAGGGGTCAGCAAAAATAACATTACCAATATCACAGTTGGCATTGCTGTTTGTACACCACTTTTTTTTTTTTTTTCTTTTCTCCCCAGGCATATTCTGCCTTGATTTTGTTACACATAGTTTTACTAAAAAATCCCGTAAAACCTAAGAGCATAATAAACTTGCTACAGGATTTTCAAAACCAATACATATTGCAAGGATGCAATTTTCTGCAAAATTCTGTATAATAGCTTAACAATTCCATAGAAGGATGTCCTCCTTTACTGCATTACGCCTTTTCTCAGAATATCTTTTATATAACTCTACTCTTGTCCTTCTTTTAAATCCTGTTGTGCCAGAACAAAATAAAAGAAGATTACATTTATATGCCATCTTACATCCGGATAAATCAGAAATCATGTTAGGAGGTACCTAGCACCATGAATGTAACCATATCTGGTGTGAAAGGTGTGCAGGATCACCTTGTATGAAAGTGCACGAATAAATACCCTGTACATCTCAATGAACAGAGGCAGCTTTAGATAAAGAAGATTATTTTAGCACTGCATAAGGCAAGATGTCCTTCAGGATCTGTGGAAGCCAAAACAAGAAAGAATGAGTTACAAAAACACCATTCAGAGACTGTTTGGGTGTGATGGATTCTGCTTTGAGGTGGAACAGAGAGTAGATGACTTGGTGCAATTGTTTGCCTCTTCAGTTTTATGCAGTAACTGAATATGGAACAAGAGACAATTTTGCTAAACACCATAGCCAGGACAGATTTTCAATGAAAAGACTGTCTGTATTACTGTTTAGCCAGGACAAAAGACAGGTTCTATGTGTGCTCTGGAATGGTCTGGCATGGCTTTGATCCTGAAACAAGAACTAGTCAGGCTGTGTCTATACCAGCATTTAACTTGATATGGACACGGCACTGTTGAAATGAATCTTTTATCATCCCCATCTCTAGTGTGGTGTCACCAAGCAGTTCAGAGCAAATGGGTGGGTCTTCTTTAGGGGCAAAACAAAACAAAGCAAAACAAAACAAAACAGAACAAAACCAAAAAGCAAAGCAAAAAAAAACAAAACAAAAAATGAAAACAACAACAAAAATGACAACAACAACAACAAAAACCCCCCAAAAACCAAGAATGTGCAGAACCTATATGCATCAACCTTAAATAACAGTAGCTCAATCCACAAGATGCAACTGGTCCCGGAGAGATAGGGGTGCTCACAATGCATATGGCCATATGGTCACCCACACCAACTGCTTTTCCTTGGAGATATACTCCTACTGCACTACTTTTAATGCAAATAAAGCTTCTGAAAAGTTCCTGTATAGTCTAATGGCCTTTTGATGCAAGGGGGATAGTGCTGAAATGCAATAGATCCTCAGGCAGGATAATAGGCCTCTTCTTCTGGACTGAAAATGAGTGCAATGCAGTGATCAAGGACCTCAGAAGAAGCAGAATGTAACTACATAAATTGCAGTTATTTCCTTGGCCTTGGCAGAAGCTGATATGCAAGATATTTGTATTTCAACCTCCAAATAAGTGTTAAAGAAAAAAGGACTCATTTTTAATGATGTAACCTACTAGTCAGAACTCAAAGTAATTGTACTCCTTTTAGAATAAGCACATTTTAATTACAAAAAATTGGAATTAATACTATATATTTTTGCAAGGATTTTTTATTAGACATGCTGCACAGCTTTTAAAGCAACACAAAATAAATATTGCTATGCTACAGTATTTTTTCTAACTATGCAGAATCCTAATGAATCATTATATTTTGTGATAACTGATCAGTGGTTTACAATTATGACTTTTTTCCTATTTTTTTTAAATTATGATTATTTTTTCTAGCATTAATCCTTCAAAAATCTCAATGAACTACCTGTCACTGGTATTGAATAAATTACAGAAATTATCCAGTATGAAACTATATTATCAGTGGTTATCTGCGGTTATATCTTGGTCACACATTATTAAACAATGCTAAATCACTGCCTGCTGTGAATTTAAGCAGAGATCAAGTTCTTAAACTATTAATTTCTTCCCTTCCCTTCCCTTCCCTTCCCTNTGAGGGCCTGCTCATTGCGGCTGGACTATACGTTTTCCAGATAAAGCCCTTACATCAGTGTCTGTATCTGGAGCTGCCAATTTCAGAGGCAGGAGTGACTTCACAGGACCAGCTCTAGCCTCTTGCTTCTTTTCTCCTGCTTTTCTCAAGCTGTGGTACATAAGGGAATTTCAGCTAATAAAGTTTATGATATTTTCAGCATTTTACTGCCCCAGCAGCAGCCCAGCATCTCCTTGTGTCATGAGCTGTACAAATCTCTTGCAATCTGAGAACAAATTAACCTGGTTGTTCCCTGACCTTATTGGTGTTCTAAAGCAGGACCAGGAAAAAACAAAAGAGGTGAAAAAGTCTTGACTAGATCATTTCCGTTTGAGAGGATCCAAACTTTCACATGCATTACATATAAGGTAGATTCAGACTCACTGTTTCAGAGTAAATATTGCCAGCAGGAACATTTGCCTAAGCGACGAGAAGTTTCATGGCTCACCAGTTTCCAGTTTTACTCAATGTCTTGATTATGAATGATTGAGTTTAATGGCTCCTACCAGGCAGTGGTGAGCGAAGGCTCTTCGGCATTTTAGCCAAATATTTCTGCCTTACTTTTGTGATCACCCCCCGATATTCTCTTTCAGTCAAAGAAACATTGAGAACTAACCAAAACAGTGTTGCATAACTTGCCAGGTATTTTTTCTAATGAAATCAAACTGAGAACGCAAACAAAAGCCTCCACTCTGGTTGGGTTTTCTGAGTCGCTGTTTTTCAGGGTTGTTTTTTTTCAAGTTCTCTTTTTGCATTTTTTTTTAAGTCCTCCAGAAAGGAAGCGATAGCTTAGTCATACACAGTAGGCAGCTGAGCATTCTAAAGATAGGAAACACAATCATTGTTCAAATATATAATAATTACCTTTCAATCCCTGAAAAAACAACTGTAATTTTACATTAATTCAGAAATCTGGAAAGAAATCATAAAATTTAAGCTTCCCAAAACAGCCAAGTATAGACTCCTACTATATTTTCCAGGATGTTCAGATTCATTCACAGTGGGAAGAAAAGGAGGAACAAAGAAGTTGCAATTTTGTTCTACTAGGACCCGCATTGAGTTTGAGCTTTTGAACTTTTACAGCTAAAACCAGACACTTATATGAAAAATTAGGCACTTTAATTTTTATATAGCCTTGTGACAATAGATAGGGGCTCGCTCTGCCTTATGTTACTTGTCTAGAAAGCAGTTACATGCCCTAAGCCAGTTCACAGGCTTCTCTCTATAGGCAGTGAAAAAAGAAAAATGCCTTCAGAAGGGGGTTCTTCTCATCAGAATTTGAGTGACTAAGATAACATATAAATCACTTTCTGGAAGCAGCTTCTCTTTTCAACAGAGACAACTTGCAGAATCTTAGAGAAAAAACCTATGGCAGGTTTAAAGCTGAGGAAGAGAAATCCTACTCTTTTCAAGTGTATTTGAAAAAGGTAAAATAATACAGCATTTTCAAAATATTGCTATTTATTTGATGTTAAATTAATAAGTTTTGAAATTAGTGGAATAATGAAATAAAATATTTCCCTAGCTCTAGCTCTTTCTTCATAATATTTACACAGCAAGAGGAGAGCAGGAAGAACATACAACAACCCACATGTTTTGACAGATGAAATCTGTCCCTAATATGAAAACTCCTACTAATGCACTACAGTTATTGTAGTAAAAGAAGATCTCCATGCCAGGATTATGGACTGGAATAAGTGAGAAGTAATGCAGATACATGAAGTAAAAAAAGAGGATCCTGTGCCAGGGAATTAAAAAAAATTATCAACAGACACCCATTTAGACATTAAAAAGAAAGCTGAAGTTGACTTTGATTGACACAGCAGAAGTACTGTGTGTGTATGATAGATGGATACCACCTTTGCAAGGACCAGATGGATGTAAAGCAACCAGACGTAGCAAATAGACAGATACAGCTACTAGGAAGGACTAAGAGGTACAGATAGACAACTGATTAAAGCAGATGGACAGACAGATAATTAAAAGAAGAATAAGGTTGTAACAAACAGACAGGTAGCTCGAAGGGACTTGGTCATAACACTTCATATCACCAGTTTATCTTTATCTGTCAACTAGCATTACATCTTTAAAGAAAGGACAGCTATTCCCCTTTTGTTCAGTACAGTTCATCTAGCTCATCTGTTTATATAAACCTTGAATTAAACCTTCATGCTCAGCTCTGCAAAATCACTGCAGGGATGACTTTGGCCCAGTTATGTGGTGCCCAAAATCAGAACGCTCCATTTTGCAGGAGCATGACACCAGGTGAGCCCTAGTGATGATGATGGGGAAGGACAAAAAAGACAGCACACGGTGAAACCCCCTAGTAGAAGTTGTTCAATTAGGTATTCATTTCACAGTAACATTTTTTTCTTTAAATAAATCTGAGGCATCTTTATACCTTTAAGCTCAATAGTTTTCTGCATTAGCTTGATATGCATATCAAAATGTGCAATATTTCTTAAATTGGTAGATAGGGCAGGTTTGCCATTAACATTTATGCATTTAAGTTTCATAGTCATGTGCTTGGAATACATTTCTCCTTCAAAGATTTGTACGGCTTTCAGCTTGTAATTTATTGCTGGGTATATTAGGTACACTGAGTCCTTCTGATTCACAGCTTTCTAATCGGCTATTTAGAGTTTACACCAAGCAGAAAATCAATGCATTCAATATGTAGTAGCTCTCTCGTTAACTCTAGTCATTTGCTTAAAGAGTAATGTTGAGCTGATAATTGAAATATGGTCTAAATCATGCATTTTAATTTAAAATAAAAAATCCTTGGAATATTATTAATTTAATCCTTTTATTCTCTCTCCTCTTTCCCCCCCTAAAGGACATATTTATTTCAGTCCCTGCTTTGGGATCCTAAATCCATGTCTGTCTAGGATTTCAGAATAATAACATTTTTTTATTTCATACAGCATCCTACAGAAATCTTGAAACACTTTGTAAATATTCTGTTGAAAAACTGTCACTTCTGGGGTATAAAATATACCCTTTAGAAGCATCCAGGAACATCTTGCAGCATTTCAGCACCAGATATAAAGAATATTTGATCCAAGGGAAGAGTAGAGGTAGAGTTTATAAAAGGCTGATTGTACAAAAATTTGGCTAGGTTTCCAGGGGGTGACACAAGTATTTTATTCGTTGGCTGACAGATTTTTTTGTGTGGTTGGTTTGGTTTGGGATTTTTTTTTTCTTTTGTAATGCCTTTAAAATAAGAAAGTAAAGGGAAAGGAAAGTTAGAGAAGAGGGAGAGGGAGAG
>VZRR01005735.1:97993-108123 GCA_013398015.1 Oreocharis arfaki
AAGGAAAGGAAAGGAAAGGAAAGGAAAGGAAAGGAAAGGAAAGGAAAGGAAAGGAAATCTGTTCTGAAAGTAGCAAAAAAATATTAAAACATCTAATGTGTTCAGACTGTTTCTGTTTGTCTTAAGTTATTATTATTTAAATATTTACATCCATGCATTGAGTTCTTGAGTGAGGAGTACAATCAAACTGCAGGACTGGGTTCTGATGTAATACAATGTGGCACATTTTCTTCGAAGTTAAATGAACAATACTGTTTTGCAGAAAATCAGCAGTTGAAATTGTTTTGTTAAGGCTTGTTGCCTCAAGTTATGCAGATAAACAGTTCATTTTAGATGCTAAAAGCAGGGATTTGGGAACCAAATTAAAAGGTAAAACTGTAGTTACAGATAGATAAAAAAGAGGGTTTATATTTAGTTAGAAAATAAAAGGAAACAGATATGTAGAAATAGGTAGGCATTTGTATGCACTCCACTATATTTTTATTTTTGTTATCTAGCAACAATTTGCTCTTATCTCTGAGGGTACATGCAAGATTACACCTTGATTGTACAATGGTTGCTGCATTAACTGGAACAGGCACATCTTCCAGTTCCCCTGTAATTCGCTGTTACACAAATGCTTCAGAGCACCCTGAGTATAACTGCTCAGAAAATAAGTACTTATTTTTATTTATTAATTTATTATGTTTTCTTATTTGGAGACTTTTTTTTGAAAGTTAATATTTTTTGTGTGAGCAAGTTTTTGAAAGGTTGACCAAACATAAATAAATATTTTATTCTTCTTTTATGAATTTGTATTTACCTTCTGAAAATAAAAGTTAATAAGTATTCTTAGAAATTAAAATAATGTGTTAAAAATAATTTGATAAAATGATGAAAAAAATATGACAAAAGCCTATTTTCTTTTTTTTTCCTTAAGGGAAATCTTTTTCTCTTCTCCTGGAATGCTTCTAACTGCAACAGAAATGTGTTAATATTTCCCAGTTAGACACCACCTTAAGACCCCACTTAGATATTACCTGTGCCTGAGGATTAGTTCCAATCAATATTTCACATTCTATAAATACACATTATTTTTAGATTTATTTCATCAGTTTTCTGGCCTGTTATTTTCCCCTGTCCTTTCCTACTTTTTCCCTGTGAAATGACACACATCTCACAGCAATGCTGCCAGCAGAAAGACCGCTGCACTGCCTCCTCCTCCTCTGTTTTCACTGCCTCCCAGACTCACAGCCTTTTGCCTTCTCTTCTTGCAAAGAGCATCCTGAACTCCAGAAACTGAGCTTTCCCTCGTGCCGCTGAGGTCCTGACACTCAATCTGCATAGCTCTTATCTGTCCTGCACAGAAGGAGGGAGGGAGAGATGTGAGAGACTATTTGTTGCAGTTCAAAGCCACGTTTCTTTTATGTTTTGTTTTTCTATCTCCCCCCTTCCCCCCCCTTTTTTTTTTTTTTTAAATTCTCTTTCCCCCACCCCAAGATAAATAGAGGTAGAAAGGACAAGTGGTTTTGATTAGCATTTAAAATGTTGTCAATTTTTAATGAAAGTGTAACCTCCAACCATCAACTTTGCACAAACTGGAGACAAGGTTGCAAAATGAATTATAATATCCTTGGCAGGCTTTGGCCGGATTGCCCTTCTGTGAACTTCCCTTGTTGTTAATTTGTTATGTCAGCCCATATTAGCAGTTTTCAGAAGCCTAAACTGGCGAGAGTATCAGCCTTAAGGAGCCAGGGTACATAAGAGTTTGCTGTTACTGATATTATTATTTAGTTACACACAAAGCTTTGAGGTCTGGGTCCTTCAGCACTGTACATCCGGCAGACCTAAATCTTGCCAGATGGTGTTTCCCCAAAGGGGTTTATCATTTAAGTGTAAAATGAGAGGCTAGAAGTGAGGCTGGCAAAGGGAGGAGGTGGAGAAGCATGCAGGTGAGATAATTCTACGTGACATGAGTTACTTACATAAAGAAGAGACTACCCTTTCTACAGGCACATGTGACTGGCTGCATAAGCGCCTTAGATGTATTTCTAACGAGCCATTGCTGTGCAGAGAGAAAGAAGAACTTGAAAGAAGTGGTGACATGGCTTTGTAGGTATTCATGAAGATGTTCCCCGAGCACAGAGGGAGGAAATTGTAAATACGGTGTGGGAAAATTCAAGCAGTGGAGCAGCAAAGGTTGACAGTGTTGGCATTGCACTGAATATTCTATTATACTTGGAATATTCTTTTTTTTTTTTTTNTTTATTTTGAATTTTTTTTTTTTTTTTTTTTTTTTTTTTTTTAACTGAGCTCCATGAGAAAAATTACAGGGTAAATTGCCTTTTTCTAAGTGAATCACCTTTGTACTTGCCTGGAGTCTTTCCAATATATGAAATAGTCAGGTAGCTTCACAGAAAATTCTATTTAAAATTAATTCAACACAAATATTTTGTAATATACCACAAAATGCATCTTTCCTTTACCATGGCATTATATCAGTTGGCTATTTAATAGTGAGTGGGAGAAGCAAGAACAAATTTGGGTATCATTCCATAAAATGAGCTCTGAATGGGACTTCAAATCTCTTGAAGATTATTCTGAACACAAAAATGATTAACCTAAATTCTATTTGACCGCACAGTTCATCGCAGGGCTGTCATTCTCACCCATGTGATGTGTCTGTGTCTATGTGCATGTGCATGTGTTTATACACAGAGCCTTTTTTCTGTAAATAAGTCACTCTAACTCTGCAGAAATGCAGTCAGTGATGGTGTGCAGCACAGTGGCTGTTTCACTGTGCAGATCGCTGCTGCTTGGAGAAAGAGCAGAGAATAATTCCGTATCTAACTGAAAGATGAAAGGCCTAAATCTGCAATCACAGAGGCCCATGAAGGCACTATCTAGGCCTCTGCTTCTTTATCCTTGCTGAAAAAACGCTATACCTGCATGAGTTTAAAGCTCAGATCACTATAATACAGAACAGATACCAAATGAAAGCAAGAAAATGGGACCATTTTGCAGTCTGAATACATAGCCTGCAATGTTCTCTATGCAGTGTTTAAAGCACAGAGCCACTCATACTACCTAACATATGGCTTGTGTATATAATCACATACACCCTGGTTACAGATGCCTGTGTACCTGTCTGGATGAAGCATGAATGCATGACAGACTTTCACACAGGAGAGGAGGGGAGAAAAAAAAAAAAAAAACTTAAAAATAAAGGTCATGAAATTTGATCATCTCCATATTTAAGGTTACTCTAAGCAGTCTGCAAATAACAAGGTACTTTAATACCCTGCTTGCACTTTAGTCTCATTTAATATAAACCTATGAAAGATTATTCCTGAAGTCATTATCTTTAACTGTTGAGAGCATAGATCATGCCTAAGTGACTGAAGTGCCAGGAGAACTCTCAATGGGATACTGCTGAAGATCTGATATATGTCTTTTGGTCTCCACCGGAGTCAAATGACATGCAGAAGAAGAGCAATGATAACTTTGAAGAATGGGATGTGTCCTACAGGCAGCCAGGATCATGAGCCTACGGCAAGCTGAGGATGGCTGAAGGATGTCATGCAAAACACTGCTGATTTCAGAACAGTGTTAATGGAATGCTAGAGGTGACTCGTTCTACCTATTAATCCTGTTTGCTTAGCAGATTGTCTTCAGGGGTGGGGGTGAACTGCATCCTTATGCTTTGCACTGGGAGCAGAGTGACCAGAATGACTACAAAGGGTCACTATGAAGGGACCATTTTGTCATGGTCCTGTTTGAGTGGAAATTCCCTGAGATAGCTGACATGTAAGAAAAAGAATCCAGACAAATCTGTCCAAAATGACTGAAATCTGGAGAGCAGAAAACTCACTAGCAACAGGAAAGAAAATTCAGATTTGAATGATAGGAGTTAGAAAGTCTGTAAGTTTGAGAGTAAGAACATAGAGGAAAAGGGTGCTTATGAATGTGAAAGGCAGGTCTAACAAAAGAAAGAGATACTGACTGCATAATTGGAGCTCTGAGAAAGCCTGTACTTCACACACAGAGAGCCATGGCACAGGGGATGTAGTATCGCTCACCTGGGTCAAAGACGAAGCTTGGCATTATTTCCAGGAGCACCTTGTGGACAACTTACATCCTTTACTGTGGTGAAGCAAATGACAGGAAACATCCAGAGGTGTTCATCTCAGCAGATTAGGTTACACCACAGACACTCAGAGGTGCCTGACAAGAAGAGTATTCTCCAGATTCTTTGAAAGATATGAAAGGAAACAAAATGAAATGGAGCATATGTATTATTCACAAGTTTTTTAAAGAATGAATTATTTTCTTGACCCTTTACTCCAGCTGTAATAACTGCAAAAGGTATTGAGGACCTCAGGTTCTGAATTCTATGCTTGTCTCTTCTGAGAGTTGCAACATAATTTAAAATGGTCACGACACTCTGTTTATCAGTTTGATTATCCCCAAAATACTTATAATGATACTTCGATTCTTCAAGGAGTCTGGTGAATTGAAGCCTGGAAAGGTCTTTGAGGTCTGGAAATGTAATATGCTGTCTCAATCCAACATATCATCATTCAATTACAGTTATTATGCTCTCTCTATGCTCCTCTGCCAGCATTTTTCTCACTTCTCTGCATTGTTTGAGGGGTTTTTTTAGGGGGGAGGTTGTTTTTTGGGGGGTCTTATTAGTTGTTCCTTGGTCGGTTGCTTAAATGAACATATGAGGGTCGGTTATATATTGTCTAGTCACTCTTGATTAGAGACTGTTGAAATGTTAGATGAAATATTCTCTGAAAATACTGCTCTTTCAATTTTTTGGTTTTTTTTCATGAATTATACATAAAATAACCCTCGCTGTTGTGAACTTTTGTATCTCACTACCTGTTGTATGCATCAAATGAGCAAACCTTTGTTCTTTGGAAGAGAAAACAATGTCTGACGAAGCCTCACCCTCTCTTACACTACCGGTTCTTAAAATGTATGATAAATAGAATAATGGTATATCAGGTTGGAGGGGATTTGAAAGACCATTTGGGCCAAGCTTTCTTGCAAAAGCGTGACCTAGACAAGAGGCCCCACCTCCCTGTCCAGCTGAATCTGTTGCAGTTTGTTGTGGCTTGCCTGGGGTGGCATAGCAGGCCACAAGCAGGAAGCCAGGGAACATCTCTACCCAAGCCTGGGTCAGTGCCCTGGTGCCCCAGCCCCCCCTCTGAAGGCTGGTCCCTGCACTTTCCCTGGCTGGGGGAGCCAGAGGCCAGCTCAGGTTTTGTCTGCTCCTGCAACACAGCGGCAGCAAAGGAGGCGAGAAGATGGTCTGTGCAGGGTGACCTCAGGAGATCTTTATTCACATGGGGACCTGACGCAAAGACCAGAGGCAAAGACGAGGAATGGGGAAGGGTCTGGGGTTTTGTGTGGGGGTGGGAGGACAGAGAGAGCACACAGGGCAGGGGTGTCAGGGCACAGGGGCGGTACCTGGGCGGAGTTGGGGTACATGGGCTGATAGGGAGAACCCGAGGGAGTGGCCAGGACCAGGGGCAGGAAGGGCAGGACAGTGCGGGAAGGGCAGACATATAAGGAAGAAAAGGGGTGGGGAAATACATTGCTTTTCAGGGGAGGAGATTGCAGCCTCCACGCCACTTCGTGAATCATAAAAGTATCCAGTGCTGCAGATGCCGTGACTTTCCTGGGGAAATGATGTCAACGGCTTACTGTTCTCATTGCGATAGGCTTCCATTTTGTGTCCAGTCGGAATTTCAGTGGGATCGGTTGTACCCATTACCACTTACATTTTCCACTTAACTCTTTTTCAAGGTGGAGTCTCCATCTTCTCTGCAGCCACCTTTTAAACACTGGAACATGGTGATAAGGTCTTCCCAAAGCCTTCTTTTCCCATGTTTGAACAATCCCTGCTCTCTCAGCTTTTCCTCAGGGGGAAGGCCACTCAGCTCTGTGTTCATTTCTGTCACCCTTCTTGGGATCCTCTCCAGTCTGTCCACATACTTCCTGTGTAGTGGAGGCTGAAGTAGACCGCAGTATTCCAGGGGTGGCCTGACAAGCTCTGAGTGGTGTGGGACAATGACTTCTTCTGGGCTGCTGGTGGCACAGCTCAGCAACCTGGCAGCTTTCCTTACTGCTGCAGCACACTGTTCGCTCTTACTTATCTTCTTCACCAGGACCTTCAGTCCACTTGCTACAGAGCTACTTCCCAGCCTGGGAGATCTCAGTTTGTGCTACACTCAGGGATTATCTTTTCCCATGTGCAAGACCTTTTCAAACTTCTTAAGGCTCTGGTTAGCCCCCTCTTCCAGCCTACCCAGGTCATCCTGCAGGGTGGTTCTCCCTTTTAAAGTGTCAACTTCCCTGCTCAGTCTGGTGTCATTGGCAAACTTTACCAAGGTATCCTCATCTTCTGCATCACTTGTGAAGCTATTGAACAGCGTTGGGCTCAATATCAATCCCTGGGGGCCCCGATTTGCGACATGTTGCCAGTTTGAAAAAGAGCTGTTTGCAACCAGCCTCTCTGTCAGTTCCCCACTCAACACACAGACCCCCTGTCTAGACGAACACACCAGTTTATCCAGGAGGAATTTGCAGGAAACCACATAGGGAGCATTGGAGAAACCTCAGTACACGATGTCCACTGCTCGCCCCACATTGTCTGGGCAGGTTATTATGTCACAGAAGACTGTCAGGTTTGTCAAGCACGATTCTCAACTTCTCTGGAATTACAAATTAGCTAGCTGAGACATGGGATTAAGAACACAGAATCACAGGGCATACTCCCCACTTAGTTATTTTCTTGCTGTGCATAGTCCAACACATCACTTAATCCCTTTATACTTCATTTTAGCCATCTCTAATTATTATTATTAAATAGGTATTAAAAATATCCAGAGTTGCTGAGCCTGGTGAGAGTCCTGTTGTTTCAGGTAGTGTACAAAGATTTGGTGAGTGACTTCCTGAGCAGTTTGCTGGTTAAGAAACATGTCAAAGCAATGCCCAGGAGAGGGATGCTGTAATGCTTTTAAGCTGTTCCGAGATCTTTAAATACATCAGGTTCTCTATAGATACAACACATTAATTTTCACTTTAGAATGTATGTGCATAACGATAGATCCCGCACATCACATTGTTCATAAAACAGACACGCACACATACACACATACTTCACCCTCCCCATGTTTTCTGAACGTATTTCTACAATTGCATATAAATTTTCCCCTTGTTCTGTAATGATATGACAGTAAATGAATTACCATAAATAAACCAGACACAAGGATTGGTGCATAAAGTTGTCCTAGCTCCATACAAGATCTGACCTTGGAACAAAGAATACTTTACATCCGTGATGATTCTATCTGCTGTTGATGAATCACAACTCCTGCTTATGTTTAATCACTGCTGACAGTAACAGCTGACAGCTAGTTAGGAAGAAAAAAGTCCTCAGCAACTAAATTCTTTTCTACTGAAGAAAACAAAACTCTTTATATATGACTGGTTTTGCATACAGACAGAGTGATTGGAAGGATGATATGCAGATTTTTATATACTAAATAAATGCTTTGCCTGCTTTCTCCCTTTAAACATAGCTGCACTTTTTGGCTCATTTTCACTTTTCATTATGATTTCAGTACTGTCTTTGGTGTTTTTTTGGTTAACTGTGTCATCATTTTTTGCTCAAGCAAGACAATTTAAATTTGTTTGGAAAAATTTAATGAAAGATTGCTATTTTACTTTTGTATTTGGAGAAAATGGGGAATTTGTAGGGATACTTTTATTTTCAGATCTAATTAATTATATTGCTGATGGACAGTTTTCAGAGTCGATGAAAGGAAGCTGTTAATATCAAACACTATTTTGTGTCTGATTTCTTTAGTCATTATATCCTTGTGCATCAATTTACTTCCATCACTGGCACATGAAAATAAGTGGGACTGGAGTACCACAAACATTTTTTTTTGTATGAGCAACAGCTATGAAAATTGGCTCTTTATTGTGAGATTGCATCTCTCAGCTGGAGAATTAAATTTTTCATATCCAAGCTTTCTTTACATGTGCATTGTTTATGTGATGAGGGTAATTATTACTTTACTGGCCTTAGAATTTACAATGTGGGGGAAAAAAGGAAAAAAAAAAAAAAACCAAAAAACCAAACACCTGGAGGATTTTTCATCAGAAAAGGATTTAATAAAGAAGTAAAGGATAGATGGTGTATCTCTCAGTTAGTTCATTTCTAGCAGTGTGATGACAGAATCTGGTCTGTCCTGCAGAACATGGGGCTGAATAATGAAGTTGATGTGTGGTTGCACTGTTTAATGATGCTGGGAATCACAGTATGACTGCTTACCTGGATTATTTATTTTTTTCTCATGTGCAAGACAGACTGCAACTCTCCGAAAAATCACATTCAGTGAAGAAAAGTCACACAGGTGACAGACTATTCCTCTTTTTTCCATGCTTTTTGGCCCTAAATACACTGCTGGTCTCGGGGCAGAGCTGCCATACATACACCTAGGCGAGTGTGGAAAGCGCTGGGAGTTCTCTACATGGGTGGTCATGCATGCATAAATATGTATTATTCTGGTAGAGGAAATAATGAAGGACTCCCATTTCCACCAATATTCAGTAATACAAGTGTTTTTGAAAAGAAATGACACACAGGAGATGTCCAAGAGGAAACAAACTTTTTTTTGTGGATGTTTAGAAGACACAGTGAAGCAGTAATATTAATTTCATTTCTGTGCTTAGTCCTATATGGTTAATTAAAAAAAAAAAAAAAAAAAGGTTTAAAATGAGTTCCTAGTAATGATTTTAAAATTACATTATTAACTTTCGAAGAAGAAACACAGGAAGTTTTGTGATCATATCTCATAAATTGACACATGGAAAAGATTATAACAGGAGACATCCCTTTATTAAAGATGGTGAACTACATCAATATTGTTAAAACTATAAGCTGCATAAAAAAGAGGGGGAAAAAAGCTTAAAATAGAGAAAAAATACATTTTCATTCATTTAAAACTTGGCAATAATTTTGTATTGGATCTATTTAAGCTAAATTTATTTTTCAACATGCTTCTAAGATAGGAAGCAGTTGCTGAAATTCAATGGCTTCCTCTATGAAGACATAGAAAATTGCTTAAAATTACCTGAAGTCTGCTAACCTGAAAACCATTCTATTTGCTATTAATGAGCATATAATCAGCAAGCTTGAGCTGCATTTTTTTTTTTTTTTAGGTTTATGGTGTTAATTTTGTAGTCTTTCATGTATCTGTTATGCTACAAATGAATAAAATCATACGGAGTTGGAATCACTTTTGTCCGGCTTAGTTGAAGTTGTTTTTGTTGGTTTTTTTTGTTTTGTTTTTGTTTTTGTTTTTGTTTTGTTTGGTTTTTTTTTTTTCCTAACATGGTATGTATTTTCTGAATCTGCTGAACTTTCTTGTCCGGAGGTTTCAGACAAGTATATCCACAAGCCTGACTGACAAGGGGCACTTAATTCACTCTTGCTGGATATAGTCTTTTCTTACCAAGAAATATAAAATTGGCGTCTCCTCAGAACAGGCGTAGTGTAATGTAGATACCACAGATGGATGTTTGTGCGGGGTTGTAACGAGGCTCTTCTTTCATATTAGACATGGAAAGAATATTTGTAGCTGTTCCAAGAAATCCAGACCACTGGGGGAAGTACCTGAACTGATTGCGTGTTTAGGATACCAAGAGTAGTACACATAAGCTGGTAATCATTGTCCATTTGATTTCTCAAGTAAAATGCAAGGTGGATATGGGTACTAACAAAAAAGGCAAAAATAGAACTTTATTTTCTTTTTTCCTCAATTATTGATTAGAACTTACCTCCATCCTCTGCCACCTTTGGAGTCAGGTTATTAAATAACTTTACCCTGCACAGCATTTGTACAGGTGAACATTGGAACATGTGATAACACTGGTTTCTGATGAAGGTCAATTATGCCTTACAATGAGGGCAACAGCACTGAAGAGAATTGAACTTGTTGTGTATTTGCAGATGGGTTATTCATAGGAAGTGTAACCCAACACAAATATTAATCCATTTTGTACTTATAACTAGTTAAATAGTTAGTTAAATAAAATGAAAAGGAGACAAGCAAGGGAAGGAGGGAAGG
>VZRR01005735.1:115564-127161 GCA_013398015.1 Oreocharis arfaki
AAAAAAAAAAAAGAAGTTTAATGAAATAGTCATGCACTTCAGTTGCACAAAACTTATTTGAGTGACATCCTCTACTCCAAGATAATTATCTGGGTCTTCTGAATCATTATTGACAGCATGGAAGTCTCTGCTTTTGTACACATTTGCTAGCCAAGCCAGGAGCTTTCATCATGCCCTTAGAATTTTTTCACAGTTCTGCTGTACTCTCTTCTGAGGAGACCTTCTTGTTGTCCCATAACTTCTTGTTGCATAACACTGCGCTTTTCTAAGTTAGGGTGATCATTTCAAGTAGTTTGTTTTTGTAACTTATCCTGAAAGCATCTCAGAAGTTCCCTTTCATTGTATGTCCTTAGAAACCTAGACATATAATTTAAAGAACCCATTTCTGTATTCTCGAAGAAAGTTTCCCTGTTAGTCAGCATTACCCAAGCAATGTAGATTTATTCCTTTTCATCCCTCCTCATGACTCATTGCCTACAACTCCTTGATCATTTTGTTTACTTTGGTCTGAAATGTATCAAATTTTGTTCATCTTACATAGCCGTTTCTTTCTTTCTGTCCTCCATAACAATCTATAAAGGGGAAGGACAACACTCTTACCTTCTCATACACTACTTTTATGTCTGTATTTTTGAGCTGTTTTTTCTTACTCCTTGGTCCCTTCCATCAAATTACTCCAATTCGCTTCAATGCCATTTCCCCTTCTGTTCAATCATATGTATACCTTCATTTTCCTTCAAAAGCAAAGCAATAGGGTCACCTACTACCAATGATTCTGCGACTTTAAACTGTAGACAAAGAGTTTCCAAACTTTTCCACAGAAAAATTGAGTCCCAGGCGCCTAGAAATCAGCAGGAGACAGCAGTGTCCAAGAAGTTCTCTGTTTTCTTCTGGGGTTTCGCTTCTTGGTCTACATTTATGGTGACGGATACAAACTCCAGCGAGCTGCGACTATCAAAGGCTAATGACCTGTCATATTTGGCAACCAAAGTATGGCAGAGTTTTCCAGACTGTGAATTAATTTATAAGAAAAGAGGTGAAAGTTCAAGTTTTATGTGAAAGTGTTATAGCTCCTCCTTAATAAATGTATAATTAGATAACTATAGGAAGGAAGATTGTATATACAGCAGATACTAATCCATTTAATATGTTGACTGTCTATACTTAATTATGATAATCTCAATGTGCTGTTAAACAGACAAGGAGGACAAAAACCTCCCTTAGAGATTTGTCAGTAGTATTTAAAGAGCTGATATAGTTTACCTATAATCTTCCACTACCTCATTAAAATCTGGGCATAAGACTTTTTTTTCTTTCTGTTTTCTGTTCTAATCAGTCTTTATTTCCCATTTTTACTTCACATACCTACAGCTTTTGTTTCTCCAGGACATAAAAAACCCCTTTAATATTGGCATTAATGAGCGATTTTCATACCTGTCCAGGGCTGAATAGGTCTCTGAATTTGATGTGGAGTGCTAAAACAATGGCTTGTGTCTTCGTCTTCTTAGGTTCTATGAAAGTACCAAGGGGAAAAAACAAAATAACAAACAAAAGTCAAAAAGAATAGTTAGCAACCCATAGGAGAGCCATTACAATTCATAAATGAGGGTTACACACTCAATCTCTTTCTCTTTTTATGTATGAAGTGAAATAGATAGAACTCCCACACATTTTTTCCTCCAGCCACTTTGAATATTGTTCAGTCTTGTTGTCAGCTTTGCCAGTGATAAAAGGTTTATTCCACATATTCCCAGGCGATGGTAGAGCAAAAAGTATACCTAATGTGGCTGTCCAACGCATTGACATTCATATTTAGTCTCTAAAGTCAAGTCATTTCAGAGGAAAGGGGAGTACAATTTGCTATGTAATGCACTGAGACAATCCTATATCTCTGACTGTGTTTCATGACAGATCTTATAAAAGATCGTAAATTACTATCTGTTGAAATATATGAATTTAATGGATTCCATTAATGCACACACCTGCATATAAAAGATTTTGCAAGCCAGAAGATATGATCAGTCAAACAGCTTTAATAGTTATTAATTATAGTTGCTCGCTATTTATTCCTCACCAACATAGAAATGTTAAGGTATTTTAATACCCAAGCTCTTGGATGGCATGCATAAAACAGGGAAACAGTCCTTTTTTTCTGAGTGATCAATTGGCCTGTTACCCAATGCTTTAAACTCTCTGTTAGACATTTTCTGAGGCAGGACACTTATTTTTCTCCATATGCTTCAGAAAAACACAGACAGATTTCTGCACAAAGCTTTCTGCTCTTCTGCTTCTGAGTCATTTAGGCTGAATCCAGAAATCTTCAGTTTGGAATGAACTTTGTAAAAGATTTCATTATTTGTTTCAGTATTTATTACAAGTCATAGAATCACAGAATGGTTAGGGCAGAAAGGAACTTTTGGAGATCAATTTGTCCAATCCTGAGGCAGTTTGACTGAGAGCTGGTTCCGCAGGACTGTGTCCATTTGTGTTTTGAATATCTCCAGAGAAGGCTCCACAACCTCTCTGGACAGCCTGCTCCAGTACCCTACCACCCTCACAGTAAAGAACTTCCTCACACTCAGGTGGGATTTTCTGGTTTCCAGTTTGTTCCCATTGCCCCTTTTCCTGGAGTCTGGCCCCATCCTTTAGACACCCCCCGTTCAGATACTTGCACACACAAACAAGTGTCCCCTCTCAGCCGTCTCTCACTGAGGCTCCTGAGCCTTTCCTTGCAGAGAGATGCTGCAGATCCTTCAGCATCCTGTAGCTCTCTGTTAGACCCACTCCAGTAGTTCCTTGTCTCTGCTGAGTTGGGGAGCCCAGGCCTGGACACAGCTCTCCAGATGTGACTCACCAGTACAGAGTGAAGAGGCAGGATCACCTCCCTTGGCCTGCTGGCCTCATACAAATGCACCCCAGGATACCACTGACCACCTTGGCCCTCAGGGCACACTGCTGGCTCATGGACAGCCTGTTGTCCACCGGAACACCCACTAGTCCTTCTCCACAGAGCTGCTTTCCAGTAGGTGTCCCCGTGGCCCATGCTGGCACCTAGGGATGCTCCTCCCCAGTTACAGGACCTGCACTTGCCTTTTCAGAGCTTCATTATGTTCTTCTCTCTCCAGGTCTCCGCCCAGTCCAGGTGTTGCTGTCCAGGCCGCATGAGATGCTTTAAAAATGCAAACGCATATTGGTTTTGCCTCATCAAATGACTTGTTCTGCTCCTAAAACAATTAAAAAAAAAAAAAAGCTTCTAAACTCATGTGTTGAAATTAATAAAAATCGCAAGTAGTACACAGCGGATAGGGTAAAAATTTACAAACCTGAGACGTTGCCACAACAGTGTCGAATTCAATTAAAAATATATCAAAAATGCAGGACAAAGAATCCTATCAGCCAAACAAGGATGTACTATATAACATCCCAGTGATTCTGGTCTCTGGAGTTTGAAATGAGCACTTTGAAGAAAATGAATAAACTCATGCAGTCATCTGAGAAAGATTTAAAGTATGTTCCTACCTCATGTTCTGTGATTACCTGCAACAAAACCAAACAGGACTTCACTGAGAGACAGTGTAGTTGCACTCACAGCACATTGGTACTTGGAAGAAGGGGTATGCCCCTGAGTTCCAACTTTCTCTTCTAAGCTGTAAAAGAGATTACTTCCGTGTAGTTGTGCATTTAAAAGGGTTATGAGATATATTGGTGTAAAAAAAAAAGACACTGGAAGTAATTACAGACCATGGAGTTTCTCAGCCTCTTGGATAACATGACACTACATTTTACTGAATTTTCTGTGTTATATATGAAAATGCAAATGTAAGGCAAAGAAAAAGAAAATAAGCTTAAAGTAAAAATGCTTTGAATTTGTTCAAAACCCACAGTGATCCAAGTCAATGAAACTATGAAGCATATTACATATTACATACATGCCTGGCAAAACCAGAGATTATTAGATCGGCATGTCAGTTACTCTCCTGTTGTCCACCTCTTATCTGAGAGTATATATGAACTAACAATCTCCACCTCCCAGGAACATAAAACTATTGTGTGTTATAGCTGGTGCTAAAGCGTGAATGAAAGTACTTATTGAAATTATTATCCTAACTGACATTTGTCATTTGTACTGTCTCCTTTCATCCAAAATCTGGTTATACTTTACTGAGTTTTGCTTATGGCTCTTTCCTTTGCTGGATCTCTTTGTATGGGCGTTTTTACCCTGTATCTTCGCTAAATAAATAGAAGTTGAGTATATTGTTGGACAGAGATATATTTCCACACAATTTAGAGAGCTACAACTTTTTAGTTGTTATCATAGTTATAGGCTTGTTACTATTTTATTCTACTACCTTAAAGCATGTTACTGTATGCATTTAATTGCTGACCCACATGGCATACAGTGAAGGCAATGGTCACAATACTGGCTGTCACCAAGTTTGAGCTTTTGACCTGTACCTTAGATGCTGAGCACCCACAACGCTCAATTTCTCCATGAATTATTGCTCAAGCCTTCTGAAATTAGGGAGGAAATAGACATTGCTGAACACAGTCAAAATGGGCATTTCCAAAATTAGAAATCACTTGGAAAACTCAAGCACCATTGTGCTGGTCAGCCTGAATTACTAACTTGTCAAGGGGCAAGGAGGTGGAAAGAAATGGATCTTTTAACTTCAGGAATTGCACTCCTGACACTTGACCATTAAGAATGTTAGCTATGGACAGCAGCAATGGTGATAAAAGAAACACTTGATCCTTACTTATGGTTAGGATCCCTAACCAATAATAAACTAATTTTTTTAAGATGTTGGTGATTTTTTTTTTTTTTTTTGTTATTAAGAGTATTGAACTTTAAACAACTCCCTGCATGGCCCCTGTTAGGAAGCCTATGAGTGTCTGGGCCTTTCAAAACTTTAAGAAGAGACTGATACAAAAACTTTAATAACATCAAGTCACAAAAAGTACCTGAGTAGATGTCTCAAAGGCCATTGTTAGAGCTAAAGTTAGCTATTCTGCAGCACCGCTATTCACTCTATGTCCTTGCTTCATAATGGTTGGTATAAAATGCTCCTTTCATTTGGAGTGAAGAGAATTTTTAACTCAGGAAAATACTGTTCCCTGATGGAAAAGACAGGGTTTGCCCTACATTATTACAACTTATGTTATGTTGTGTTTCATTACGTTATACCACATTACTCCATGGTAAGTTTTAAGGTTTTTGTGCTGTGTTTTCTTTCTGAAACCTCGGTAGAATTTGGTGTTCTAGTCCAAAAGAGTTCTTGAGACGTACTTGAAATGGAATTACATTTCAGTTAAATCAAATGTATTTATAGACAAGAATAGCCTCTCGCACTTTTCTGAATGTCAGTCTGGATCTGTGACATTATTCCCTGACAATAGGAACGATTCAGAAACAGAGCTGTATATCTCATTAATGCTGAGAGGTGGAAACATTGCTTAAAAGTACTCCTTATTTTGTCTATTTTGGAGATAAATTGGTTGTGTCATTCTAGAGCAAGACTTTCCACAGTCTGGGAAGAATCTTATTCATCAGAACATGGAAGACTCTGTTACAAGGAGAAACCAGGATGCTGAGGAGATCTGGCAGAATGGCAATATTTGCATTATGTTCTAGCACAAACTACAAGATTAGGCTGTTCAATGAAAATCTAAATGGCTATGCATGGCGAGATTGTTCTTTTAAAAAAGTCAGCAATCAGACAGGTTATCAGCAGGGTCAAAAACACTCTCAGAAGAAATGATCTCATTGCAAAATCTGCTTTTGCTGATTTTTCCACCTTACCACTTTCATTTTAAGTTGTCATTAGCAGCATGTTTCTTCATTCTTCAGCAACAAATTTCAAAAAATCTACTCATCTTTTAATCACAAAATTAGTCCAATTCTTTTAAAAAGAAGAAAAAGTGGAGCTGATTCTGAGCTAGCATAAACTGACATAGTCTCATTAAATGTAATTAATCTACTCCAATTATCGCTATCTGAAGTCCAAGACCTCCGATTGAAATAATGTTTTCATTGATCTATTAAATGAAAAAGAGAAAACGTCTGTCTATGTGTCCAGCTGTGTAGCTATCTGCACAATGCTCTGCTTACACAGACAAAGTTTTTTTCATTAAATATTTGGTCAAAGGCTGTTGCATTTCTTAACAAATTTTTAATCCCCATGAATCCAGCCCATTTTTAGACAATACTGGAAATGAACATATCTTTCATCATGGAGGACTGGGGGAGGGGCGAGGGCATGCAGGGAAGACGAAACAAAACCAAAGTCAGTATTTTAGGTCCAAGTCTTTGTAACAATGGACTTTACTTTCTGATCAGCTTGTTGACAGTACAAGTCTAAGAGTGATGGGGAAAAAAAAAAAAAAAAAAGAGGGGGAAATTATTCCTTTACTCTCAAAGTATCCCTATTCACTTAGCTTAATGAACAAAGGAGAAAGTTTGTCATGGTAATTTGGAAACATTGCTGAAATTATTGTTACTAATTTTCTTCTGGGGAATATGAAGGAGAAAGAGAGGGTAGGGAAACACTGAGCAAAACTATAATGCTTGAAACAGGCAGTGGCGTATGCAAATATTGTCAACGGAACAAATGCAGCATTGTGCGAAGAATCAGCACAAAAATTCTGCTTCATCAAAATCCCACATGCATCCTTAAATTAGTTAAGAAAGCACATCACTTATAGCTTAGCCCCCGTCCACTATCCCTTACCTACTGTGCTGATAAATGCTTTAATGGATTAGCTAAGATTAGAGTAGAATGGCAGACTATACTGGCTGCAGTCTGAGATTGCTAAGGAGTTTGGCTACATAATTTATGCATAATGTCACGATTTTATACACATCACTGGAAATTTCCTTGTTTTCCACATTTAGACAAGAACCCAGGGATATCCAACAAAAGGTTTATGTTACCGTTACTAATTTTGTTGGAAAAAATTAGTGTGCTGTAGAAAAAAAGTCTATAGTTTGTGTTGGGACATGGCCCTGGTGTGTAACCAGCTCTAGATGTCACAAGGGTTGGATCAGATGACCTCGAGAGATACCTGCCAATCTCAGCCTTTCAATGATCTGTGAAATCTCAGTTCAAGATGCCTTTTCTGACCTCTTGCAAGTTTTTATTTTTGCCTTGTGCTGAAACTTGGAAGGATAGTGGCCCTTCTGGGAAGACGTTTTTGCTTTTAGATATTTTACATTTTTTTTTTACGGTAAAGTAAGCTGGTTTTCAGTGCGTGCCATCAGCAGGTGTGTTGGAAAAGTCCTCTTTTTTATTTGTAGGATGATGAAGACAACCAGTTTTTCACAGTTTATCTTCAGTGGGAAAAACTTTATGACATTAGATTTCTATTTCATAATGCTCAGATTTATGACGGGCAGTAAAATCATACAGTGAGTCTTAATGTAAGTGTTATTTAATGACACCAGAGTTACCAGGCATCATGTTATTATGGTATTCACAAAGCTAACATTGTAACTCTCAGCCTTGCTAGAAAATGTGGTGAAAACCAAGTTGTGGGATTTTCATGACTGTGTTTTCTAAGACACTGATGTGCATATATTTTTCTACAGATAGGTGAAAAAAGCATGGAAATTGTATCAATAGAATAAAATATTCTACCTGAAGTGGCAGTCGTAACCCTTCAGCTGAAGTGTGGCCACGATATTTCTACCCAAATTAAGATAATGAAAAGTAAAGTCATTAGACCCTTTTTCTGAAAACATATGAAGGACAGAAAAAAGCTTCAGTTTCAATTCAAACATGATGGATGCAGAAGGTTTTATAAAGTACACGTTTATATGCATTTAGTTCAACATGAGATTTAAATTAAAAACAAGTCTTAAGCCCTAAAGCTGCACAAAATCCTGGTTTCTACCAATTTCAATTGCAATTAGCTGCTCATATATTTATATGGTGCTCTTTAGAAGTATTTATTTGTTATATACTGATTGCTCCTCTAGCAGCTTGTCTGGTCCAGAAATCAATGAAAAAATAAAATCAGTAGTGGTGTGTGCAAGAATTTCTGAATCCTTATCATAACATATGCCAGGAAATTCATGCAAATACTGGATTCCTGTGCCCAGATCTGGTCACTGCATGTGTCAAATGGATAGAATGAAGTACCTACCTAGATCAGATCATATTATACACACTCCAAGGCTTGGACTATATATATATTTTTCATCTTGCACAATACTGAGCAGATGGAACTTGGTTGTCAAAAGCCCTCAGCAGCCAATATGCTGAGTACTTTGTAAAGCCTTTCCTGTGGCTGAAAAGGGGAAAAAAGAGTAAAGAGAGTATTTTACTGCCTCAATTACAGGCCACTCTTAATGAGCTCCCATCTAGACAATGCACTGCCCAGCATTTGAAAGGAAAACAAACAAACAAACAAACATACAAACAAAACCAAAACCAAACCCCAACACTTTGTTTCTTTCTGGTTTATAAGATGTGTCAATAGCCCAGTTAGGCATAATTTCTTCTTATGGGCAATTTATATAAATGAAAATATAAAAGTAGACATAGATGCCTATGTCAATGCACGCGTATTTGTGTGTGCTTGTGTGTGTACATATTCCATCTGTGTATATTTTTAAATATGCAAACAGAATCCTTTTTACTCTCTCAGTAGAAGTTGTTACAGTCTCCCATAGCAACAACTCACAGATAAAGATTCTCACATCAAACCAAATTGTACATCGAGGACCGTGCTGACTGTTATGCCAACATTATAGGTCTGATTTAAATCCACAGAATTATGAAGTTTCCCTGTGCAAGTCTAACCTCAGCTCACCAGGCTATGATACAGCCACACATATGGCAAATAACATCATGTCTTCTTTTTGACATAGAGAAATTAGCTACAGAATGAATGGCAGGTGTTATGCCAAATTTCCTAACTTTCGTGGGTTTAAATCTTCCCCCAAATGTTAATATTATGGAAACTAGTGTTTTGATGTTTGAGGAGACATCCAGTCCTTCTGGATGCAGTTACATTCTGATTCTCTTGGTTTGGGGGAATTTCTTCTCCCGAAGGGTCAGTTCAATTGAATAGCATAAAATAGAAAGACACTTCCTTCTGGCAGGACAGGTGGAAATTTTATGCTCCAGGACTGTTCAGTAATGATCTTTGGCTGCATTCATAAGCACAGACACAGCAGCTAGCTATTAATGTAGAGTCATGCAACATGGAAAATGTAATTCATGACTCTCCACCCTTTCACTCACACTCTCCATTAGCAGAAACTCGTCAATATCGTCAACACTGCACAGCACATGGTTTCTACCTCAACTTTAAGCCCCTAAAAAGAAATGCAGTTAAAACAGTGTTTCATCTTCTGAAACAAGAAGATGCAGGGCATCACAATGTTCAACACTGAAGTTCATAGCAAATCCAGGAGAAGATACTCTCAATTTCACTTCAGAGATATTTGTTTTTCGGTTTGCTTTTTTCAATCTCACAGTTCACACTTTTATGGTAGAATTGCATTCTTGTCTAGGATGCCATCTTTGTTGGGTGTTGTTGTCTCTTGGTCTTTTTTTTTTGTAATTGCAATTTTCATTTCCAATGTTTGTTTTTTGTTTTATCCTTTTGTTGTTATTGTTTCTGTTTGTTGTTGTTGCTTTCAGAAGCTGAATGAATAATTTAGAACTGTGAAGCGCATTGATGATTTAGTTCTTTGTTGGGACTGGGATATTAGAAAGGACATGTACAAGTAAAGTAACATAACCTTTTCTCCTTTCAAAATCTCTCAGAAATACATCAAATATTTTCTCAGGAACAATAACGAAATACATTCAAGAACAAACAAAACCGCAAGATTTTTATTTTCCTTCATTAAAAAAGTTAAATAATTGACCTTAGACTGCTTCATTTTTGTTTGAATAAAAATTCGAAGTTACAATCACAAGAATCATATGAAAAAATAATACTGAATGAAATGTCTCTCATCATGCCTTATATTTCTTATAATGTAAAAGTCATTAAGTTATTTGAAGCAGAAAGTTTAAGGAGACAATAGATTTCACATATGCATTTTACTGTATGTACACAAATTGTTTCCTTCTACAATCACTCCAGTGGCTTTAACTCTTTTACAAACAACAATCTACCCTTCAAAAAATATCTTGAAAATTACTTTCTTAAATTTAAAAAAANATCTGGAAAATTCTTTTTTAAAATTAAAAAAAAAAAAAAAAAAACAAAAAACAAACCAACAAAACTGAAAAGCTAGAAATAACTACCTATGGGACCTTGGTGATATGTTTACACTTGAGTATTTTCTTTTGAGCTACAACTGTGTTACAGTTGTATAGTAAGTATAAGTATATAGTAATTAATTGTACAAATTAATTACTTTACTTCTTATTCAAATTAAGTACTTCTAAAAAAAAAAATCATTTATTGCACTTGAGGTTTTAGACATTTAGAATGTTAACTTGATCTTAACTTCGACAAGGTTTTAGTCACTCAGATCCAGGAAATGGAGATTACAAGCCTTACAGTAGTCATATTTCTCCGCAGTTTGAATTTCAAACTTTTTGTTTTAGTCTCTAAAGTCAATGTCTCAGTTTACTCCCGCGTGGGATATTGATGGCTTTGGATTTTTAGGACTACTTCCAACCTGATTTCCTCGTCCAAGTCCAATGGTCTCTCTGGGCTCCTGTTCATGTCACTGACTGAAACAGGAGGGGTGGTGTTTTTCCTACACCTGAACTTCCTCTCTGAAGTAGCGAAATTTTTCTCCAGACTGAATCTTAAGAGCAAAGCCGGGTCGTGCAAAGAGTTGTCCATGGAATATAATGTGGACCAAATTGACCTGTCCATCTGACACAGATGATGCATTGCATGGCCTCGGTTGAATCATTTTCTGTGTTTGGTCTTTCTCTCCTGTGAAACAGGAATAATGATACTTCCACACTTCCATTGTAAAGACATAATATAAAAATAGGTAAACAGGTCACATACAGGCTCAGCTGTTTCAGTGTCTCGTCTCTCACAGTAGCAGTAGCAGGTCTGGACAGATGAGAAGAACAAGACAACCAGTGATATCTCCCTTTGCTATCCCTCCTCAGGTTCTGGCAGGACGGAAGGAAATCCGTACAATTTCCAGCACCAAGCTTTGAATCTATACTATTTTTCTTAACATTTTTTAATGGACTTTTCCTTGGTTCTGCAAATGAATTTACTGGAAAGCAATTTGACTTATTTGCAGTTTTGGCTATGTTTTGTGGCAATAAGCCCCACAGTTGGATTTCCTGTTGTGATAAAGCATGACTTAGTATAGCAAAAACAAAGCAATTGCTTTTTGCTTGCCTTAGCCTGCATGCCTAATAGATGAAAGGAGATAGAACTGTTGAATAAATGACAAATGTTAGCAAAGTCTTATATTAAATTAAAATATCAGTCCATACCTTTGGTAATGTCATTTTTTTTTTTAGTAATAGTAACTGACATATCAAATATACGTATGAAATACACAGGATTCAAAGAATATATTTACATCAGAATTTAGGAGAGGTAAATTAACAGATTTTTATATTTTTCTTTACATATCATTAACATTATATTATACTGTA
>VZRR01005737.1:0-17095 GCA_013398015.1 Oreocharis arfaki
TAAGAGGCGGTACAGTGCCACACTGGTGCCCAGTCTGATGGGTCTGATGGGACCTGGGTAGCCCGTAACAGGTTTATGTCATGTTCTCTGGATTTCCATGAGCTCCATCCCTGTTTCCAATGCTTCCCGTGGTTGGGCAGCATGGATGAGCAGATGTATGTGGTGTCTCCGTCCCCAGCTGACATCCCATTGCTGGAGCTGTCACAGGTAGGGAAGGTCAGCATTCAGCATCCTGGCCCCCTGCTGCTGCGACACCCCAGGGATGGTCAGGCTGACATCTGCACGTTTGCTCACTGGCCAACTCACTCATTTATCCAGAGGAAAAAGGGGAGTTCTTTAAAGCTGCAAGTCATGCTGCAGCTTACAATTTTCTTTTCTTGTCTACAATTTTCTTTCTTGTCTACAATTTTTTTCCTGTCTACAATTTTTCACCAAAAGGGCTTTAATGGGAAGTTTCATGAACTGGATTGGGATGGGTCCCTCTCTTAGCTGTACCCTCCATACCCTGAACCCTTTCCTGGAGGAAGAAAAATGATCTTGTCTGTCGGACATGGAAAATCTGCTGCTCTTTCCTGAAATAGAGGGGGGATTGCAATCTAACTGTGCAGAAATAAGGCATGAAGCCTAAACTTCCATCTGAGTCTCCTGGAATTTCCCAAGAGGGAAAGACTGACTGAGCTTCAGCAAGTAGTGCATCCTGCCTCTGTCAGGAATATTGGGATGTAAGTGGCCTCCAGAAGTACATGCCTTTCATTAGCTTTTGCAGGAGATTTAATGATTGTCGTGGGGTAGATGTCTAAACCTTACCTGGTAGCGTTCAGTGAATTCAATCCACCTTTAAGCTCCCTGTAACTGAGATCTCTACCTGTACATGAAGACTACACTGCAAAGACTGTTCATTAATTTTTTCTGAGGTTCTCAGGTGTTACGACCATGGCAGCTTATACAAATATTTTCTTTCAGGTCAGGTAACTTGACAAATGCCTGGTGAAAGCATTGCCTGTGACGGATACTCCAGCAAGAAAACACAGGGACAAGTATGGGCATTGTGTTCTGAAAGAACACGGCAACAGAATGAGGTAAGAGATCACCACCTATAATATGTAGTTATCAGAAATTACTAAACAGATCCATGCAGCACTGCACACATTAAATTCTGTTAAATGTCTGGGTTTTGTGGACGTCTCCTTCTGTTGATGTTACTGTGCCTATGCTGGAAATGGCTGTGTGCAAAGGAGGAAATGTGCAAACAGACACTCAAATGGCAAAAAGCAAAGAGATCATTGCTGTGCCAGGGAGAGGGAGGAGACATTTGCTGTGCAAGCACTGGGCATCCACACAGGGAAAAATCTCCGAGCAGTAACTCTACCCACACCCTTGGCCTTGGGAGCTGGGATGCTCTGAGACTGTGCAAGGTGCCTGTGCCAGGGTGCTGAACCTACTCAGTCAAGGAATAGATTCTGGTTTGTGTAATCTTATGTCCTCTAAATGCACCTTCTCCTCCACCAGGAGGAGGCTGAATCATGGGCCTGGAGCCGTACCCAAGAATTCATCCCCCAAACACAAGGGATTTTGGTTGTACTCAACATTTTCTGGCTATTGTGAGGTGTCTCTGGGCAGTCTTTGCCTTCAGCCTTTGGGTCCTCAGCAGACTTGCCTTTTCTAAGGTCTTTGGCTGCATTTGATTTCATTCTTTGCTATAACAAACTTGCAGGTGCAATCTGAAATATTTTAGGTGGCACATTTATTCTTGTACTTAAGACCAGATTTCCTAAGGTATTTTCTGCCTGTTTGTATGGCTAGTTCTTACCTGTGACTTTAGAGAGGGCCCGTTGGGGGCATAGACCAATTCTGCACAGCCCTTTTCATCTACAGCATACCTGAACAATGTGAAAATGTGGGTTTTTTTCTCCAGCCCCTACTTCTTGTTTCATTTCACTCTCTGTAAAACGCAGGGGGAGAGCAGCTCTTCCCTCTCTTTGCTTGAGAAAGCTGCCCAAGGCAAGGTTTTAGTGCTGAAACTGGCCTGACTCTGATACACAGGTTTAATGCTGCATGATTTTTGCAAGAATAAATTGTTATCGTGGTCCAAATGGCATTAACTTGAAGCTGTGCAGTGCTGCAATGTTTCTCTCTTTTTCCTCTTGGTGCTGTGCTCTGGAAGTTACAGTAGCAGGAAAGTTATCCTTATACCTGCTTTGTCAGGTGGTGCTTTCTTTCCAAAGCAGAGATTGGATGGTTGTTCCTGGTATTTCCATCCTCTTGTGTGCACAGCTCAGGTTTGGTGGTACAGGGATGTGCTGCACTAAAAGCTGGGGGCCAGGCAGTTTCTGTCAGTGCCGTGACAGGTTTCATAGCACCGGGGACAAACTTGGCTCTGAATTTTTCTTTTCAAACCACACGTCTGTATTAGTCTGCCATGCAGGGAGCATGGGGTATTTGATAGTCATTTATAGACTGAATTTTTCCATGCTGGAGATAGCATGGGAGTGCTTTGTGGAATTTGCTGTTAAACTGCCTTGAAAAGAAGGCCACTGCTGCTGTTTGGGAAAGCTTTGAACTCCAGCCCACAGTGTTACAAAAGTGCAGGTTTCCCTGTGGCTTTGTCAGCCTCTCATCCAAAGAGGGAGCCCAGCACACCTCACCCCGGCGCCACTGGAAGTGAACAGCGACGTACAAGCAGTAGAAGTGGCAGGATGTGATTCCTGGAGCAGAGATCCAAGCTCACCTCTGGTAATTGGTGTAAGTTTCTTCCAGTTATTTCAGCTGAGCAAGAGGCTGGGGGAAGTCTGTCCTCTGCATGCAGAGAACTTCAAAACCTGCAACGAGGCTGAGCATTACATCTTACTCAGGATAATTCACCCAACCTTCTCACCTTTTTTACTCAAACATAAGTATTTCAAGCCTTCTGTCAATATTAGATGACTCTGTACAGAATATGATGTCAAATTTTACCTTACTGAAGGTATTCAAGGATCCCAGACATGCCTGAAATTATTTGAAGTTAACAGATAACTATGATTCGTCCATTAAGTCTGCATTTCTCTGAAGTTAATTCATAGAAAAAAAAAATCCTTCTCCTTGAAAAGGGAAAGCTCTGGCAGTGATTTATGGCACACTGACTTTGCAGGTGTGTAGAGTCAGTGTTATCCTTTATTGAGGTAAATGCTGGATTAGGGATATGTTTCTTGGCGATGGGAATCCCTGATTTGTTTTATGGGCTGTGATGTAGCTGCATACAAAGTGCTCTCCAAAGGTGGCGTGCTCTGTGTGATAATGCTGTGAAACTGGTTTCCCACACCTGCTGTGGGCACTCCCTGCCTTGCTGGATGTGTGAGGAAGGCAATTCATTTCAGGACTGTGTTGTGAGGCACAAGTGACAGGAGATAAACTCCTGCCCAGCCCGTGTGTCACTTCCAGCACCGGGATAATCTGTTAGGCAGAGGTTCCTGGCTGCAGCTGTGTCTGCACTGCAGCTCCCAGGACTGAGTGCACACCCTCCATCCTCTCCTGCCAGCTCGTGGAAGCGCTTTCAGCAGCACACAGATTCCTGTGGGACAGCAAGGCTGGTCTCATGACAAGTCTGCAACCTAGTCAAAGTTTGAGTTTGGGGAGGCTGATGAGGTTGTTTCCTCCCTCTCCTGTTATCTAGCATCACTTCACCGATGGATGAAGTGCCAGGAATGTGTGTTTCTGCAAGTGCCTGCAGCCCTGAGCAGAGGCTCTGCTGCTGCTTCCTTCCCTTTTTTTTTTTTTTTAAACTTTCTGGTGTTTTCTGGCCATACGAGTTTTTTGGAAACAATCAATTATTTGATTATTTGCATTTCTCAAAGCATCTGCTGGAAAGCTTTTATTACATACCCAGTTCTGGTGTCTCAGCTGAATGTGGTTATGTAAACAGGCCTGTTTTGAGGGCAAATACAGAAACGGATTTGGTTCCAACTGGAAAAATCCTCAATAATATCTTGGCTGGAGCACATGTAGCCCTCTGATTACATTGGAGGGGTGTTTAAAGATGATGCTGATTTTCCTTCCTTCTGCTGGGCTGGGATCTTTGGGGGCTGTAGTCTGGAGGGTTCTCTGGAGCCTGTTCAGTAGGGTAAAAGAGAAAGGCAGGACTGTCTGTCCTTTGCATGAAGATCTTTGCTTCGGAGAGAGAAACACCTATGGGCTCCCCTGCAAAAGGGGCCGCTGTCACTGGGGAAGAAAACATGCAGCTGTTGAATGATCTCAAATTAATTGGACCCAAGGCTTTAATCACAGAGGATCTCTTCAAGGGGGGAAGCAATCCCAGATCCATTAGGAAGTGTGTTTGAAATCTTAACTAGGCTGAGCGGGAGACAGTAAACATTGCTAGTCTAGTGACTGACAAAAAAGAAAGGAATGACTGAGCAGGAGAAAAATCACTGGCCTAAATAAACTTTTTTTTGTGCATCTCCAAGATAATTAACCTCTGATAGGTGATCAGTGAGGCAGCATAGTTTTGTCAAAATTAAATTCAGTTTAAATCACAGCAATCAGATTTCTTCCAGTGCTAATGCCAAAAGTCTTCCTAGAGGGAAAGCAAAGAGAGTTCTAGGCTTAGATTCCAGCAGAGGGGAAGCTTTTGGCAGTGTTGCATTTGGCTTTCCCATAAGGAAAATAACAGAACATAGATAAATTGATGTAAGCTGGAGGCAGCTGTCTGTGGTTCTCTTCTAAAATGCCAGGCCTCTTCATAAGCCTGATTCCTTCAAAGCCTGGTCTTGGGACATTCTTCTGAATGGTGGAATAGCTCGCAAGTTACACAGTTGCGGATAAGACTGGTTTAAAGAGGATACAAGATTAAAATTATTGATTTTAGAAGAAAATACAAGATTAAAAGGAAGTTGTCAAGTTTGAAAAGCCATCTGGCCTTAAATGAGAGTAGGGCTCAGTGTGAAGTTAAGATCTTACCCCTGGGCAGGAGCAATCATCTGCTCAGAGTCAGGCCAGGGGAAACCCAGCAAGCTACAAATGCACGGAAGAGAATTTGGAGGGTGTAATGAACCCTAAAGCAGCAATGCCAGCCAGGAGAGGCAGGCCCCAGGACTGAGGAGTGCTCAGCCAGGACAAGCACAGTCAGCACAGTGAGGGACACGACTCCCAGTGCTGCTCTTGGGGTTGGGAGGACAGGAAAAATGGGACATTGGGGAAAAAACAGAGGAGAATGAGTAGAAAGTTTAGAAGAGGAGATTATTTCATCAGGAGTAGGCTGACAAAAGCCATTCTATGCCATCAAGGATGTAAAAGCTCACTGTAAGTGGTGTCCCCTGCTCTCTGTGCCCACAGCATGTCAGATTCCTGATCTAGGGTTTAAAACACACCAAATGTGATGCAAGTTGGACATGGGGAACAATCTTGGAGTGGCAAGAGGGATGTAACACTGGAGTAGGCTTGCAAGGCAGTTGGTGAGGTCTTCATTACTGTGAGAAAAGGGAGACAACTCTGGGTTTTAAACAGAAAAAGGTAATTTATTAAAAAGGGGATTAACTGGGGAAAATCAAATCAAGTAAATAACAAAAGCCGGGTCCGCAGAGATCGGAGACGCTTGCAGCCTGTCCGGCTATTTGCCTAAGGCAGAGCTCTACAGCGCTGTGCCTTGCTTCAGCTATCCCGAAGCAAAAGGTTTTACAGGGTCTCTAAATAGAGAGCAGGCCTAAGGCTCACAGCACCGGGCTTCAACACCGGCTAGTCCCAAGTGAAAAAGCAGGCTCTTCCGGCTGCGCACAAGGTTTTATACTCTTTTTGTTCCCCCCCATCACCGCCCCCGATCCGCCCTTAGTCCACCCCTAAAGTGGAGGGTGATTGGCAAAAGTCCATGATTGATGTACAGCTCTCTGTCCAATGGCTCGTCGTCACTAGGGTGCAGTCTTTTGTGTGATGTCATCAGGGTTTTTCGGTGGGGAGCTGCCTCATTAAAATTCATGGTTGCCATGGAGCTAAGTGACAGGCCAACGGCTGGTGGCTAAAAGTAGTCCTTTTAGCCAGGGGTGAGGGGTTTTTCTCCTTAGAAAGCAGCTAAGCCTGGAGGATTCCTTTAACTTTTAACAGGAGTTTTCTAATAAAGATAAACCTCAAAACTTTGCTCAACTCTCAAAAACAACACTTGGAACACAACTGCAAACTCTTATCAACTTTAACAAACTAATTAATAACTTCATTAATTATGATTTTAACTTTAATCAATTAAGATTTCCTGAATGCGAAAGCCAACTCCTAATTTCATGTTTGACAATTACTTCACTGACAAGAAAAGTTTCCAGTAGAATTTTTAGCAAGAGGAGAGACAACATCCCCCAGGAGTCCTTTTGATTGGGGTCAGTCAGGTTTCAGAGCAGGGGAATAGGTCAAGTGGCTTTTCAAGCCCCTCCAAGGTTCCATCCTTTTCAGATGCAGGGACACTAATTTTCAGCTGCATTATATATACAGGGAAATAGCTTCTTCCAAAGTCCATGTGACAGTGCCCTTTTGCCTCTCTTTTGTAGAAGGATAAATGTGGCTTTTAGAGTGAACATTTTTGTTTCATTTTTTATGATACTGCTGGATGCATCGTTCTTTTTTCTCTTTTATGCTCTTCGAGATGTATTTTGCCAGTTTTTTGATGGTGTATTAAAATTGCTAAGTGTTTCTAAAAGCTGTGGGGGTTTTTAATCATTTTTCCTTGGTTGCTTTATCTCTGCAAGTTTTCTTCTTTTCTTTTTACCTTGTATTTTTTTCCTGTATCAACTCCTCTGTTCTTTTAGTAGCTGTGCATAGTGTTTTCAGCTCCATGGGACTGCAGAAAAGAGAGGGAGCAGAGGAAAGCCATGATGTAGTTGAGCCATTCCCTCCATCTCTTTGTGACATAATGATTTCTCTTTCATCACCCCCCTTCCGCCCATGGACTGCTTTTTTAGGATACTTCTTTGATACGTCTTAAAATGGTTTTAGAACAGTGATGATCATCATCAACTAAAGATCTTGGCACTCTTGGCTTGCCCAAAGGCTCTCCTACACTCGAGTTGCAGTGGGATGTCTGTCCTAAAGAACAAACGCTGTGGAAATTCCTGGTGTGCTGAACGGGAAACGTGATAGATCGAGAGCATTATTTTTCATACCAGAGCAGAATGGGAAGAACCAGGCCTTCGTGAGCACAGACCATGGAAGCAGATGTTCAGACAAACTGCCAAGTGGGTACAAAATGCTGATCACACACATGCACTCTGAAATACTGTAAATATTATCCTAGAGAAAATTATGACAAATTAACATCTGCACAGCCTCACGCTGCTACTGTAATGCTTTAATAACAAAAGAGTACAGTGCCCACGGTTTCCTTCCCACTGGAAGTGGAGCAGACTGCAGCATATGCTTTCACTGATAGAAATTAAAAGTAGGCTGACATTGATTATTAACATTTCATTCACAGTTTCAGTATTAAACACAAGAAAAGTCCTGTTGTTTCTCTGGGAGAGCTAACTGCTTTCTGGGGCTAATGGCAGGAAAATCAGCTTTTTGTGCTGCTTTGCCCTCCCAGGGCCCCCAGGCCCACGGTGGCTTCTGGGGTACCCTGTTCTGGGTTTCAGAGCAATTCAAATATCCTTATTTCACCAAAAACATGTTAACAGTGGTGACTAGGCAAAGGATACAAAATGTCCCACTTTTTAGACAAGTTTCAGATACCCCTGGGGTATATGGAAGTGTTCTGTTGCTGGAGTTTACCCGAGTTCTCTGTGGGGCTGTGTGTGCTGCTCATCACACGAGTGAGGAGGCTGCGGCATGAGGGACGAAGACAGGATTTGGGTTACATGGATGGAGTCCACAGATCATTACTGTGCTTAGTTTAAATCGGGGGTTTTAGTAGTGAAATAGCAGCACAGCCTGAACCCACACAGTTTCTGTGCAGATAAATAGAGCTCCATACCTGAGACCCTGGGAAGGAAGGCCTCCTGCTTCCCTGCGTGGCTCAAAGTCATCATATCAAAGATTTGTCATTTTAGTGCACCGAAATCAGGGATTTTAGACAAGCAGGATTCTGCTTATAGCCAGTGATAGTGGGATAGCTAGTGCACCACCATCTCAAAAATCAGTAAGGGATTCATTAGGATAATGCTCATTCACAATCAGTCAAAAGAGGAAAAGAAAATACAGCTTCGTTTTGCAATTGCCATAAGGTAAGGAACGTATTTAGACATCTCTGAGGGTCTGTAAAAAGTGGTTCCAGTTTCCAGCACTGCTTGCCCCCTTTGGAGATCAGGATGAGCTGTAGAAGGGAAATAAAATGTTTGTGTTGGGATTGCTTTCAGGGCAAGCCTTCAGTGCTTAAATACATTGTTTAGCACAACAAGTCATTCAGTTACTTGTGCATTCATTCATTCATTCATGCACTTCTGAAAGGGCTTTGCTGTTTTGTATTTACTGTGAGATCCCTTGGCTCACTTTCCACTTTTACAAAGGACTCTCAGGAGAGGTTTCAATGACAGCAAATACCACAGACTGCTCCTGGTGCTGCCCTGCCTGCAGATGGAGCCCTTTGGGGCAGTTAAGGACAGAAACAGCTGAAGTTTTATTCGCAACAGACAAAACCCTAAAAATGTTTTCCACATCCTCAGCAAATGAAAACTGTGTTGTCTTTTAGATGCCATTTTGTGTTATAATCAAAGAAATTAGGGTATTTCTGGAGTTTTCAGTATCAGCTCCTCATTTGACTTTTTTTTCTCTATACTCAGCTAAAAAACTCTTGAGCTTTATTATTCTGAAAGAATATTGGGTCTTGCAGCCCGGACTTACATGGGATATTTATATATGTGGCTTGGATGGCTGCCTATAATCCATATACTTCAAAGTGAATTTCTCAGAACCGGAGACAGCCTATGGCCTGCAGCATTATGGAAATATTTCTCCTTTTTTCTTTGCATATGAAGGGAGCTTTTAGAGCCAGCATTACTCCCATGGGGTCTTTTCCTGTGCCTCTTTAAAGAGGGTGTTTCCTTGGGCAGTTCTGGAAGTCTCTTCTCGCCTCTCTTGGATTGTGAAGCCAAGAGAAATGTCACCTCTCCTAGTCTATGCCAGAGAAGCTCGAGAGATTGTCTGGTTTGGAGTTGGGAGAGGTGTTGCTGGCCTGTCAAGCCAAGGGTGCTCACACAGCTGTTCTTCTGCACTTCATGGCCCTGTTGTCCAAAGGTTGCTGTCCAGAACTAACAGATACCAATGTTCAGAGACACAGGAGAAGTGCAAAACTGCGTTTCCAACCCTAGGGTAACTATCTAAATGTATATCCCATGTCCAAGAATACATATGGTGTATATTACCCTCACACTGCAAGCAGCTGCTGCAGAAAGGGACAAAGAGCCTTAAAAAAATCACCATTAATGAGTTCCTGGTGCCTGGTTTTGTGTTTGGTGCGTGGAATAGAGCCCTGAATGAATCAGGGATCGATTCAATTTTCTCTAATTTAGTTAACTGTATCAGGCTGAGCTATGAATACTCCCCGTGTATTCCCCTGGTACCATTATTTCTTTGTTTGTTTACCAATTGCTGTAACTCCCCCGTTAAAGATTAGTCACTGGAATGGGGGCTCTAATCAAGATGCCAGGCTCCTAATTGGGTGTGCTGACTGTCATACAGTGCCCTCATTACCACTCCTGTGTATCCCAGCTTCATCTCGGAGCACCTTTAACAAGACAAATCTAGAGTCCTTCTCCAGATAAACTCAAGCCAGGGACGTGGGACACTTGTCTGGGGAGCAGAAAGCCAACATTTAAATCCTTGCTCCACAGCCTTAAGAGCCTTTGAAACAGAGCTTTCTCCATGACCCAGATGTCATTAGTCCTGTGGAATTTCCATGTTCATCAGGCCTTTCCAAATTTTATTGCTGTTATTAAAATGCATGGAATTGAAATAAATCAAGGCTTGGGGAGGACTGGCTAATCTGCTCTTTTTAATGTGGTTTTTTTTAATGTTAACCTGGAATTCTTAACTACAGATGAACTTTAAAAATTATTTATTCACATAGCAGTAATTTGAAGGGATTCAAAGTATCTGCTTTCACATCACTTAAGGGGGAATATTCTATCAACCCAAGTTCACTGAAAATTTGCTGGAGGTTCATCTGGAAGGTTCAAGAATCTTGGCCACTTTGCCTTGGTTTTCAATACCAATAGAATGCATTTGCAGCAGATAAAAAAAGTTTCACCCGATGCCCCGGTGTATTAACAGTATTAATTAACTTACTCAGTAAACAAAAATGCTTGCAGGTGATCTCCAAATAGTCCAGCAGAGAATATTCATTAGGTGAAAAAACAGGAACCTAAACCATGTGAGTGTTTGGAAGGCTTAAATACTTACAGATATTTGCATAAAGCCCCTACAAAAATCCTACTCTGCAGAGTGTTATTTTTACACTATTCCAGTTACAAATTCAATATCAGATTTATTTAAGAAATTATCTGCACCATCAGAGGGAATAGAGGTGACAGCAAACACACAGGTGAGGCGAAGTCTGGCAGTGAGGTGTCATGGGGGGCTGAGGCTGGGCACAGGGCTCAGGGGACAGCCATGCAGGGGCCTGGCTCACCCAGTGCCGTCCCCTCTGTGCCCAGCTTCAGAACACAAACTGGACAGAAAATTGGGCACACTGAGAGTAAAATGCCAGTCAAGCCATGAACAGCACCACAATTTTCTGGTGTGAACTGCAAACAGTATTACCGGAAGCCAGTGAAAGAAAAGCAGTTAGAAATCCATAATGTGTGAGAAAAAACATACTTGTGTCAGTCTTTTATTGAAGTTTTATATCTGCCTGTAAACAATGGATTGCTGGCTTCTTTATACAGAAAATTACCTTCTTTGCGTGAATAACTTAGGAAAAGATAATGCTCTCTCTGCTGCCCTTCATCAGTCCTTATATTTTGTAGTTCTCACTTGCTGGAGGAGGTGGACCAGACTGGGAGGATTTTCTCAAGAAGCTCTCAAGTCAGGAGGCTAAGACTGGGCTTAATCAGGGAAAGGGACCATTGTAAATTACATTCTTTGGTGAAGGTATTGCACAAAATAATAGTCACCCCGATTCTTCACCTAAAACTGTCAAAGCTTCTTGATTTTGGTGTTTTGAATCCCTGAAATATTTTTTATTCTTCTAATCTAGAAATTGTAACAGTGCAATTTCAAAGAGGACTGTAACTTTCCTGTATATAAAAAGATGTATCTTTGTTTAGGAGAATGCTTGTATCTCTAATGTGTAGCAAGAGATAAATGCTCAACACTTTTATAAATGTCAAAATACATTCTTTTGAGTCACTGTCAAATTCTACTTTCAGTCTTAAAAGAATTTCTGAAGGAATTACTTGGATTATTTCTTGATCACAGGAAAATTATTCTTTTTCTTTTTTTATGGAGGTTTTATCAAATAGCAGTCTTTTAAAACTTCTTTTAAAAAGGTTTCTGTGCAGATGCTGAGTGTAGCAAATTAGAATGGATGAGGCACTGATTCCTGAATCAGGGGCTGTCAGCATGAGCTGATTTAGCTCTGTGCTGTGTAGGGGAAGAAGCCTCTGGAGCAAACTGTCCATGTCCACGCTACACTGAATTCCACCCTGGCTCTCCCTTGGTGGTTCCAAGGTAATAATACTTATTATTTTATGAGTTTCAAGATACATGTAGGAGTTTTCAGAGTGTTCTTACAGCACAGTGCCAAGAGCCCTTGCTGCCTGTGCTGTGGTTCTGCAGAACTGGAGGACTGTGCAGGGCAGAAGGAGTTAAACCACACCCATTCCTGCCCATACCATCCTTTGGGATGATCTGTAAGTAAACGAAAACCTTGCTTTGCCCAGGAATTGTGGAGAGGTCACAGAATCATAGAACAGCTGGGGCTGGAAGGGACCTCTGGAGGTGACCCAGTTCAAACCCCCTGCCAAGGCGGGGTCACATGAAGCAGGTGGCACGGGACCGTGTGCTGGTGGGTTTGGGTTGTCTCCATAGAGGGACGCTCCAGGGCCTCCCTGGGCAGCTGCTGTGGGGCTCTGCCACCCTCAACACAAACAAGTATTTCCTCATGTTGAGGTGGAACTTCTTGGTTTTAGTTTGTGGACATTTCTCCTTGTGCTGTCTCTGGGCACCGTTGAACGGAGTCTAGGATCATCCTCTTGGCACCTGAATGACAGGTTGTTAAAACAGCCTGTAGTAGGGACAGGGACAATGAACTGCTGACTCTGGACAGGAGCCCAGGGGTGCCCAGGGGGGCACGAGGCCGATGGGCCCTGGGCTGTGCCAGCCATGGGGTGGCCACAGGCCCAGGGCAGGGCCCGTCCCCTGTGCTGGCCCTGCTGAGGGACCTCGAGGGCTGTGTCCAGTTCTGGGCCCTCCGGCCAGAGAGCCCTGGAGGGGCTGGAGCGTGTCCAGGGCAGGGAACGGAGCTGGGGAAGGGGCTGGAGCCCCAGGAGCGGCTGAGGGAGCTGGGAAAGGGGCTCAGCCTGGAGCAAAGGAGGCTCAGGGGGGACCTTGTGGCTCTGCACAAGTCCCTGACAGGAGGGGGCAGCCGGGGGGGGTCGGGCTCTGCTGCCAGGGAACAGGGACAGGACAAGGGGAAACGGCCTCAGGCTGGGCCAGGGGAGGCTCAGGCTGGATATTAGGAAATATTTCTTCACCAAATGAGTAGCCAGGCAAGAGTCCCCATTCCTGGAAGTATTCAAAAGATGTGCGGGTGTGGCATTTGGGGACATTGTAGTGGTGATCCTGACAGTTGTACTGTTGATGGTTGGACTGTAGGATCTTAGAGGTCTTTTCCAGCCTTAATGATTGTGTGATTCTATAAATCAGTTGAATGGTGGAGGGCTGTGGTGTTGTGTTCACACCTTGAGTGGTAGGGGCATATCCATTAGCACTGAGAAAACAAAAGCTTTCCAGAAAGAGTTCCTTCAAACAGAAACTGTGAGGCAACCTGCTGATAGGAGTGCACAAGTTGCTTTAATGTCATTGTCCCTTCCTGGAGTTTGGGGGGGATTTGTGTTTGAAGAGTGCTGTCACGTTTTAGGGTGGCTCAGCCTCTGTGAGGGTGAAGCTCCGTGGCTCCTCAGGGCTCTCACACACAGAGGCAGGTGGGCACTCTGACTTTGAAACAAAAGCATTGGTGTCTGCACGTCCCTTTTTGCATGTGCCAGCACTGAAAACAAGTCCAGAGGCATTTTTCAACAGTTTGGCCCATAAACTTTTCAGTTTGTGCAAACCACAGGGGATGGTGAGAGAGTCTAGATTAATTTTGAAAACTTGGCATATGAGATTCAGCTTGCATAAATTTAAAGGTAATGTGTGCTGGCAACAACAATACAAACCTCTCATGCTGCTGAGCTTTAAACTTTCCCCTTCCTCTGAGAAAAAGAAATTCTCATTGTCACTGCTAAGCCAGCAAAGTGAAAATCTCTCCAGAACACCTCAACAGGAGGAAAAAGCAAAAATTACATCTTCAATTCATTAGGGAATGGAAAGCAATGCAGAGAAAGTTAAGATTTTATTGTCAGTGACAGTCACGAGCCTTTGTTTGGAATGTGAATTCCACACTAAAAAAATACAGAAATAGTTCTGCAGAGATGCAGAGGACAGCAAAGCTAATGCTATGTTTTTGGGACACCCCTTTTCAAGTTCTATCTTAAATGGGAAGAAACAAAGAAAAAAATTAGCCTGAATTACAGGAACCTGTCATAATTCAGTTTAATTGATGGCAGGCAAAGAAAGTTAAATTGAAGGAGTATTTCATTAGAGCACACAAAGCCAACTCGAGAAGCTGGAAGCCAGACAGGGTGAGAGCTGAACATTATAGCTGAGTGTTGTTGCTGGTTTTTGGCTAAGGCTGGTGGGGTTTTTGTGCCCAGCAATAATAGGCACAGTCACGTCTGTATAGAGGGGTCAAATTGAACATAGCTGAATGCAGGATGGAGTAGAATGAATTAAAAATAAGATGCTTGCCACAGGGATCAGCAAATATGTTTCCTCTACAGAAAGATGGAAAAAAAATTAACACAAGTTGTTGTTACCACTGAATTATTGCCACAGCCCCCCACTTTTATCTTGTTGTTACCACTTTTTCTACATCTCTATCCCCTCCAAAAAGGAGTTTGTTTCTCAGAGAAGCTCCACACCAGTCATGCAGTTCCAAGTGTTTTGTCCTGTCAACAATGCGATTGTTCCTTGAGCTGTGAGCAAACAGTGACCGGGACAGTGTCATATTCATGGGGCTGCTTTATTTTGTTTCACATTAAAAATATCTAAAGGCTAAAAGGAAAAATCATCTCTCTGAATGTGTTTATGGAGGATGGGCTTTTGCTCCTGTAGGATTCATGTGCTGGTTGGACTTTTCTGTTACCATTTTCCTAACTGGAGCAGATTGGCTTTTGCACCTTCCTGAGGAACACTTATTTCAGTTCATATGGGGAGGTGATTTTTCCCTACTTCAGCTCGCTTCCTACTTCCATAGCAGCTGGGAATAAAGAGCAGTGAATTCATTAGCAAACTTCACACTGAGTCAGTATCACACATCAACCGTAAACCCAAACACAGAGGTGAACCCAGTCTCTCTCCCCAAAATCCCAGGTGCTAACGGAGTAAAACATTCCACTGAGCAAAGGTTGGTGAACCACCAGTGGCACTGACTGGGTGATCAAAGGGAAACAGGAGTGTTTGTGCTGGGGAAAACTGGACACTGTGCAGCTTGAGTGAGAATTAGAGTTCTTGTTTTGCATAATGAATTGTCATACTGCATGCTGTCATACTCCTCATATCGTGAGGAGATACTGAAAGTCATCTCCTCATTTTGCGATTTCTCCTAGATTCCTCCATCTACAGCCATAGCCGGAGGAAACATTTCCACAAAAACTTGGTGTTTGCCCCTTAGGTCTCTGGGTGCTGCCCTGAGTGACCTTAGTTCACTAAAAGAAATCAAACATAGCAAAATGTAGAAGTAAATAATACTGCTGTATTTGCATGGTAGCACTGATGTACCATTAGGTGCAATAAGCAGGGAATCACAGAGTCCGTGGGGTTGGGGAGGACAAATCCAGCTCCCCCTGCACTGCCAAGGCCCCCACTAAACCAGGTACCCAAGTGCCACCTGTATAAGTCTTTAAAATCCCCCCAGGGATGGTGACTCCTCCACTGCAGCCTGTTCCAGTGCTGGACAAACCTCTGGAGAAGGAGTTTTTCCTAATGGCCAAGAATAATAATCATAGGATATCAGAGAAGGATGTGGGGTAAAAAGCCAAAGAATTCTGTGGACCTTTACTCTAGACAACATTGTGGATTAATAACTATCCTAAATTGTCCCTAAATTTGGGACTGCAAAACTAAATGTACAGAGAATAAACATTTCAAGGAGAGAGATGTGAAAAGGAATTCAACTGAGCTTGTGGCTGCCCATGGAAACGTGGAAAATGACATGAAACAAAGTGGAGTGGTTTAGTTTTTAGTACCACCCATTAACATATTCCTGTGTTTCTTTGGAGTTTAAATTGTACTGAGTAAATGCATATTTAAAATTAATTCAGTTTGGGGCAAGCTTTGGCTAACTTTTTAAGCTTGAGATAAATTGAGCATCTGAGTGCTTGCTGCAGTGCAAAGAAATTAATCATTTTGTTTGACTAAATGTCAATTTTTCTTATAGGATTGTAGTGGTTTTAAATTGAAGTCACAAAA
The DNA here is from genome assembly GCA_013398015.1 of Oreocharis arfaki. Lineage (NCBI taxonomy): Eukaryota > Metazoa > Chordata > Aves > Passeriformes > Paramythiidae > Oreocharis > Oreocharis arfaki. The sequence goes on from VZRR01005737.1 coordinate 15,679, forward strand.
TTATGAGAGAGTGATTAAAAGATTTGCTGTCATCAGATCAAAATTTAGAGAAATACTTTAAACTGAGGAATATAGTTTCAGGTCAATGAACAGGGTAATGGCTGAGCACTTTTCTATTCAAGTACAATTAGTGTTTATGAATTATTAATTCAACCAATCCATTTATTGTGCATTAATTTGAAGAACTATGTGGAAACGCATGTAATTCCTACTTCCCATGATGTGAAGGCCACTGAGAAGTGGGCACTTGCCTAGGAAGATACTTCAGAAAGGAATGAAGATCATGGAAAATTTTCTAGTTCAACCCCAAAATTAGAGAAATGGAGAAGCTGTAGGTGGAGCTGTAGGAGGAGCCTGGTGAGTACATGTTCCATCAAATAACACCAAGTCTTTCTTTACCCCATTTTTCCCCTCCAGCAGAGCAATTCTGGCCTCAGGCCTCATAGCTTGTGTGATTTCTCTCTATTCTCATGGCCCAGGTCATTGAAAGATGCACGAGGCAGCACCGAAAATGGGGTGATGGCAGCAACCACTGCACATCCACACGCTCTGGTTGTCATTCAGAGAGTTAAAGCAGTTTTTTAATATGGAAGAAATATCCAGGTAGCTATTTCCGTTTTTTTTTATCTTTTATTTTGAATACAGCCTCTATTTTGGAATTTGCTTTGGTAGAAAATGTTTTGGTGTCTTCTGTGTCACTCCAGGGAGTAGGAAACCCTCCATGCACTCCTGTGGCCAAAAGGGGAGTGGGAACAGGCCCCAGGAGCCCAGGTGCTGGAAGGGAGGGAGGGAGGGAGCTCCACGTGTTGGACCAGGCACATCAGCATTTCCTCCAGTCTGAGATCAGGGATTCTTCCTCCTGCACTGAGCTGTCAGCCTGTTTCTATGGTGATCTCCAAGACACTGATGGATTTGCTGTGGTTATGTAACACATTCCAAAAAAACCTCAACATAACCACTGGGTTCTTTGAATGCTGTCAGTGGTTTGGGGTGTACCCTGGACATTAGGACAGCCAATGGGCTTCATCTGCTTACAGGTGAGCGACCCGTTTGAATAGAAGCAGAGGAGGCCCATGTGTCTGAGGTCAGCTTTCCACTCATCTGGTCACTGCTGCCTCTGGGCTGACCAGTGGTGATGTGTCCTGCTGAAGGCTTTGCTGCAAATGTGCTGGAGATTTTTGGGAGAGCACTGATTCACGCACATTTGCTCTCATGGATGTGAGCCACCAAGTGCATAATCCCTGGGCACTCCATTTCACCTGGCATTCTGATTCTCCTTTTGCTTTCTGGATCCACAGAATTGTACCCTAATCAAACTGATTACAGCTAGTGTTCTCCCTGTGCCTTTGTCAGAGTATCCTTCCTTTCCCTTCCCTTCCCTTCCCTTCCCTTCCCTTCCCTTCCCTTCCCTTCCCAT
>VZRR01005737.1:17183-77972 GCA_013398015.1 Oreocharis arfaki
CATCCCATCCCATCCCATCCCATCCCATCCCATCCCATCCCATTTCATTGTAGTTCACACTGTATTTGGGGCAGGTCCTTTTTTTAAACCACACTCTCCTTTCCCCGCCTCCCTCCCTGCACGCACACACACCATCTGCCATTCCTGGGTTTACTCGGTTCCATGGAAATGTCATCTCTTTTTTAGAGCAGACGGATTCAGGTGGCTCCTGCTGGAGTTAAATGCAGGGGAGGGGACTCGTGCTGTGCAGCCGTGGGGAGGTGGCAGTGTCCTGCCATGTGGCAATCCTGCCACACACTCCAGGGCTACCAAAGGGGACACTCTGCAAAGTCCCCTTGTCTCCTGTTGGCAATGAGTGGTGACAGAGGAAAAGCTCAGACCATTCCAACCATCAGCAGCTGGGTTTGTGATCTAAATTGCAGGTTAAATACTTGGATATTTTGCTGTCTTGGAGGTCCTTTGTCTCCAAAATGCCTGCTTGCTCTGCAGGTCACCCTGAGAATCTATATCAGAAATATTTCTAATGTCTATAACATATATTTTAAAATATATATTATTAAAATATTAATTAATCTGTGTTGTCATGGCACATACTTGCCTCACTAAATGAGCAGTATGGCACATTCCTGGGTTTAGCTGTAGTTAGAATATTCCACCGTGGATCTACTGCAATCAAGCTATGGATGGGTGCTCCTAAATTTCCTAAATCCTTTGAAATGAAAATGAAGCAAGATCTGAGAGGAACTACAGATGGACAGACAGGACATAGACACACCTCCCAAGGTCTCCATGAATGTGCTGCTTGACCAGATTGTTCAGATGGCCAACAGCTGTACTAAATCCAGCTGCTCTCATGTTCTTGCTTCCCTAGCAGATTCTCTTGCTTTCCTATTCAGAATAGGAATTGTCTTTCTTCTCCTTCTTCCTTGTGTGTAATTTAAATATGCTTTAGTGCCCTTCCACCAAAGCTCAAGGTCACTGCTCCCAGTAGCACTATGTGGCTGCCATGATGTGCCATCAAACTTTAATGGTTTTTAACTACCCAGTTTTGTACATTTAAAAGAAGAATCTTTTCCCTATTGCCCCATCCAGCCTGGCCTTGGACACTGCCAGGGATCCAGGGGCAGCCACAGCTTCTCTGGGCACCCTGTGCCAGGGCCTCCCACCCCAACAGGGAACAATTTCTTCCTAATGTCCAATCTAAACTTTCCCTCTTTCAGCTTAAAGCCAAAATATGCTGTACCTCTGATCCAAAAAGGGTAATATATACAGGGCCAAAGAAATCATTTCACATTCCACATCACCTGCATTAAACACACAGCCTTAAATTAACCTCCGGTCAGGGGACGGAAGATTTTCTAAAAGGACTGTTCATCCCACATTAAAATGTTCTCTCTGTGTCAGGTGAGTTGAGTTGCCCTTCCCATTCAGCAGCGAGTAACTCTGAGTAGTTCTGGCTGAATGTTTAATCTGTGGATGGCTGAAGTAAGGCTCTGCTCGTGGAAAGGAGGGAAATTCCTACGGATATGAACCCTCAGGCACCTCTTTCTGGGGAGGGACTGACCCACAGCAGTGACTGGGGAACTGTTAAAAACAGGAAAGTCCCACTGGGGTGTGGGAAGAGATTGGGAGCACATCGTGCAGGGGAGTCGTGGGAGCTCCAGGCTGCTAGCAGCTCCTCTGGGGTGAGGAAAGCCAGTGCCAGACAGGGTAGGAATGCATATGAGCAGGGAGGGGTGGGAGGTTTTCCACCCCTCACATGCCAGGCAGGGATGGCTGCACCAAACGTGCTTTTCCCTGGCCTCACCTACTGGACTTGCTGCTGCCTTTTTCCCCCATACCCCACACGCTCTGCTTTTTGTGCATGGAAAAAAGACACTTATCTACATTTTCTTGGTTTTCCCTGAGCTTGCTTGTCTTACCAAAATGAGCCCTGTTAGCAGAGGAAGATGGCAATTTTCCATGGAAACCAGTGGAAAAGGAAGCAGGTTTCAAAATAACCTTCCCACATACACTTGAGGCATCTTAGTGCCTGTTGTGTTCATTTTAGAGATGGGAACCCAGACACAGCATGACAAATGGCACGCTTGGTGTCATCCAGCATCGAAAGCAAGAGGCCGAGGGCTTGAATCTCTGCTTGTTGTCTTATTCACAGCTCCTTCTTAGTGTTTTTTGTAGGTTTTGATTGAATTTTTGAAACGTGTGGCTTTTTTCCTTGCAGTATGTGCTCCAGCCTGTTTTGTGGCTTTTCTATATGAGTGATAAGCATTCACCCACGAAAAATAAAATTACTCATTGTTTCAAAAGTAACTAAATCATGTATTGAAATGGGGGGATGGAGTAGGATTTGGGAAATCAGGAATTGTCCTGTTTTATCATGAAGCAGAAAATTAGCTTTGTCAAAACAGAGGCCCTGTCTAGACTGGAAAACATGCCTGTGGGTGTCTCCAAACTGGATGTGATTGTCCATGATGGCAACACCTCCAGGTATGAAGGTCCCACCTGATCAAAGAGCACAGGTTCCAGCTGGACAAGTTCCTTCATGTGAGTGCTGCTATGTTGGTGTCAAGAGGGTTGTGCTCGTGTTCAGGCAGCAAAGAAATCACTATGGAATCGTGGAATGGTTTACATTGGAAAGGATTACCAGGTTCCAACCCCCTGCCATGGGCAGGGACAACTTCCACTAGGCCAGGTTGATCAGGACCCCATCCAACCTGGCCTTGGATGCTTCTAGGGAAGTCATCCCTCTCAACTCTCGTACTGTGTTCAAAATGAACCCACCCGATCCAGACCAGGCCTTACTTTTACTCAGAGAATGTTTTGGAACAGCTACCCCCAAATCCTACTCACTGTAGTGCTGCAGTCACTCATCTGGATGTTTTCAGCTTTTCTGCCAATGATAACCAGGAAAGAAACAGCCATTTCTTCCTGCAAACTGATGCTGAACTTTACATTTTCCTAGGTAATTATTACTAGAATGCATTTTTTTCATGTGCCATACTTTAACAATGATACAGAGGAAAAGAAAATGGGATTTAATTCATGTTGAATCTTTGTTGCTACACTGGAGGATAAAAGCAATGATGCCATACAACCAACACTGTAAACAATGTTCAAAGCTTGTTAAATGCTGAAAAGAAGCTTGAGAGTTTAATCATTTACAGAAGTGGTTGTTCTTAGAGCAGGTAAAATATTTCCTGCCACGGAGCACACTGAAAATGCTCATTCCCTCAATGGGCTCATTCAGACACAGCTCTGTCTCTTAATGTTATTACGATAGTGCTGAAATGTCACTGCTGACACAACCCTGTGTCCTTGAGCCAGTTCCTGACCACTGTCCCTGACTTTTGTGGGATGGCATTGCCTATCCCTGTCGTGGGGATAAGGTCCGAGCATGCACAAGAACTGCTGGGGAAAGAAGCAGGCTTTGACCAATTTTTTTTTTCCTCAAACAGGAAAAGAAATAGAAATTAAATAAAGAAATGCTTGGTTTCAGCAGTGCAGATTACATAAACCCAAAGTGAGTTGTATTTAAGCACGTTAGAATAAGTTCCATGATGTTTTTGCCGGGGCCCTTAACTCTGAGGTCTGAGGTAACAGGTGCAGTCACTGGAGAAGAACTCCATGGTAATGTCTGTCATGAAATCTCCACTGACCAGACCCTGACGTGGCAGGTGCTTTCATTCCTATTGGTAAAAATCCCATTAACTGTCTGACAAAAAGGACTGGTTTTCATCTGGTAATCAGGAGTGGTCCAAACTCATCCCACTGAAGCCTTTTGAACTCATCAGGAGTGGTCCAAACTCATCCCACTGAAGCCATCCCACTGCTGGGTTTCTAAGTGCTGTTGAACCTGGAAGAGTCTCTGTGTTTGAGCTGTTCCCTCTGATTTTGGCTGCTCAGATTTTGATGGCGTTGGGGCCGGGTTACTCTTTTTCCTCCAATTACATTGATTCCTTTATCTTCTTACTCCCTTAGGACTGATTACTTTGTCTCCCGCCATGGTCACAGAACAGCTTTTCCACTGTCTGATTGTATCTTGTTATTGATCCAACTCAAAGGAACATTTTTGATAGTCTCATCTAAATTTTTTGTTTAATCTTATCTTTATTGAAATTACTGAATAATAGTTCTGGGAGCAATGCAGAGCTGTTTCCTGTGGATTCCTATTTCCAGGCCAAGCCCCTCTATCAGTGATGAGCACTGATGACAGCTGGCTCTTCTACGGGACTCTCTCTTTGCAAAAAAATTGTGCAAACCTGAATGCTTTTAAATCTCTACTTCTCTTTCAGTTTGCTTCAAATCAGACGATAGATTGTAAGATAACCAGGTAGGAAACGCATGTGCCATGATAACACCAGCCTTTTTAGCTGAGCTAAAAATGACTGCTGAGGGGTAGTGAGACATAATTACGAATGTGAGGGAGATCCGTGTTGTTTCACTGGGAATGTGGTTCCTGCTGATGCACGGCTGTCTGCAATGTGGATACTATTCCCAGGAAGCTTCCAGGAGCTAACTACAGCTCAGCTATGCACTTACTGAGAGTTGTGATGAGGGGGGTTTTTTATTGTTCAATATAATCCATCATCAATGTAATTCGGCTTTTTTCTGCAAGTCATTAGCATAATAAATTGCCTACTATGCATCTTTTATTGTGGACTAATTCATCCTTTGAGGGAAAAAAAAAGGCAATCGCTGGTGTCAAATCCTAAATTAAAGTAAGCTTGGGAATGTGTTTGGCAAGATAATGCTGATGAAAGAGAGAATCTGAACTCCAACTAAACCAAAGATCATTAGGTGAGCTGCAGCATTTACAATAAATAAGCACAGTGCTTACAAACGGCCTGGCTTCACTACCCAAGCAATGAACAGGTTTGGTTTTCAGGTTCAATACCACGGCCCCTCTGCACTTGTTGGGCTGTTTTTCTCATGAGCCTTCATCATGTCAGTCTGCAGAGATCTGATTTGAAAGGTGAGGCTTTGCACACAGCCTCTGCTTTGCTGGGCACTCCTGTCAGCTTTAGCAAATATCCTCACACCTGTTAAAAGTGAGCAGCAGTGGCGAGGCTGAACCAATATTTGATCTCCCTTACAACTGGCAGTGTACACCTTTAATTAATAAGAAGCCTTTCCTCATCTGTTTATCTTCCCCCTCCAAAAGCTCAGCTGAGCAGCACAATCTAATGGAATACAAAATGACTCCATCACAGGGAGAGTTATCTCCTCGGCTGCTTTGCAGCATCTTCCCCTACAATGGCTTCCTATTTGAAAATGTAAGAATGCATCAGAAGTGGTTGTCTCATGAAGGAAATCATTGTGTGTAGAGCTATTAGAACTCGTAAACTGAAGCTGCTTCTAAAATGCTGTGTCCTGCAGGCTCTCTCAAAAAAGAGAATTAATGTGTGTGGAAAGGCTGTTTTAGCACTTCAGCTGAGTTCTTCTTCCTGGGAGATTGTTCAGAAATCCACAGCTACAAACACTCTCTTCCAGAAGAGAAAAAAAAATAATACTGATCATAGAATGGTCTGGGTTGGAAGGGATCTGGAAGCACATCCCATGTGGAAGCACATCCCATGGGCAGGGACACCTTCCACTATCCCAGGTTGCTCCAAGCCCTGTCCAACCTGGCCTGGGACACTTCCAGGGATGTGGAGTCCACCAGAGAAAACTGGGAATTGCTCTTCATCCTTCTTTATTTTGAAAGTATTCCACTCTAAAGCTTGCTTTTTACCTTAAGTCCCAAGCAATGACTCTGGTCAGAACCATCTCATTGCTGCACCACCAACCCCAAACTCCCAGGGACCCCACGTGCTTCAGGTTCGGTTCACGCCACCGTTTCAGGTGGGAAAAAGCACGTCCTTCCTGCTGTGGCTCCTTTTGGAAAGATATCCAAAGTCCAGTCCTACGCCCAGGAAAATCACCTGTGTCTCACCTGCTGGGTACTGGAGAATCTCTACACACAGCACCTCCCTCAGGTGGTTTTAACACTGTGTGCACCCCATCTCCATCCTTCTCCAGATGTCCATGAGCTCTAAAATAATCAACCTTTTATTTCTCTTGTCCTCCTAGAGGAAGAAAAATGTTTTTGATTAATAACTTGTTTTTGAGTGAAACATTCTGGAAATATGTTCCCTGCACAGACAACAATCTCTTGTTTGAAATACAAAACAAAAGGCCTACTTTCATTGTAATACTCCCGTCCAATTTCCCCCCAAAAGCAGCACAAAGGGTTTCCTTGAGAAAGGAAACTTTTTTTCCGTGGTACATCCAGCCTTTGGGGATTTGGGTGTGTAGAGGGTGCTGTTTGCTTCTATTCCAACCTGCTCGTTCAGTGGTAAGTAAAGGTAAGCACTTTTTAGGAACTCCCAGCAGAGGGTTAGTCTGCAACATCACTCCTCACTTCAGTGCACTTAATGGCTCCTCCAACAATGCATTTTGGAGGAGAAAAGATCACTGTTCTCATCCATTTCCACTTAGTGAGTCACCCAACTGTTACACTGCTCTACACAGGATGAGGAGATGGGAAAGAAAAGCAAAAGCAAAATGTACCTGCAAGAGCTGTTTGCAAATTATGCTGCTCAGTAAAATGACCTTCACACAGGGAGAAGAAAAACAATGTACAAAGGGTCATTAAAAAGCTTCATTAACAGAACCCTTCTTGCCTGCAATGCTTTTAGGGAGGTGTTCAGGTGAATTCCTCTGAATCCCACTGCCCCACTGCTTTTTGCCCTCACTTGCCTATTTCCTGAGGGTAATTTTTCAAGGCATCTGCTCCTCCAGCATGTCTAGCTCTGGCTCTTCCAGGTCCTCTCAGATTACTATTCCATCTGGGTTAGCTTTGGTTTTTCTGTGTTTTTGTCAATGTAGCTGAAGGCTTTCAGGACAGGATTTTGTTTAACAAGACAGTTTAACACCGATGTCTTGATATAACTGCCTTGGCTTTTTTTTGTTCTTATCTATCTCACAGTCACTTGAGGATTGTTATGTAAATCATTTCTTCAGCTGCTTTTGCAAACTCTTTACAATTATGAAATTTAGTTTTTGTTGTATTTTGTTTTCCTCCCAGACTTTCAGATTTTTCCCTAGGACACGATTCTTCATCTCTTGTCCCATGCAAGATTTGTCACTAAACATATATATAAATATATAAATCTGTATACACACTGTGCTATACCTATACATCTGTTAGTCAGCAACCTGCCAAGCTATGAGGACTAGAGATAATATAAGTACTTACTATAAACCATAGAGATAATAGAAGTGCTCTGGTCCCTGAATTTAGAAGAAATACAAGCAAACTCAACTGACCCCAATGTGAAAATATGATTAAAAAAGGAAAAAAAAACCCTCCTGTAATACTCTAAATTATTTCCTTTATCCCCTTTCCATTCCCTGCAATGAAATTCATGTCGAGAGATTACCCTGTACATTTAAAAAATAATGTCAATTAAGTAGTGGTCACTCACCCATGAATTGATTATATCAGCTTTTGTCCACCTAGAGAAAGGCAGGTATTGCAACACTGACATAAGTGCACACTTATCAAAAAACCTACTCTTTTCTATACAATATATGAGACCTTTTAATTAGTTATTCTCTCCTTAGACTGAATAACTGTTTCTCACATTTCAGTGGAGAGCAGTGTGAATATGTGCTGGGACTGACTGTATTACCCAGTTATTCTCTCTCTGCGCTATGCTAGAACCTGTCAGATCCCAAAAGCAGTGGATTATTGACTATCAAAATGCTCTGTCCCAGGATGGGAAGCTTTGGTTCTGCAGCAGTGTGTTGGTTTTGCGTGGCCTGGTTTTTGGTACCGGGGTGGCCACAGAGGTGGCTCCTGTGAGAAGCTGCTGGAAGCTTCCACCATGTCCAGCAGAGCCAATCCCTGATGGCTCTGAAGATGGACATGCTGCTGGCCAAAGCTGGGCCAGTTAGAGAGCTTGGTAACGGCTCTGTGATAACAGATTTAGGAAGAAAAGCAAAACAAAGGGCACACAGTTTTTTTCTAGCCAGAGAAGAGGAGGAGGTGAGAACATGTGAGGGAAACAACATGGAGACACCAAGGTCAGTGAAGAAGGAGGGGTAGGAGGTGCTCCAGGCGCCAGAGCCGAGATTCCTCTGCAGGCCATGGTGGTGACCATGGTGAAGCATCTGTGCCCCTGCAGCCCATGGGGATCCATGGGGGATGCAGAGATCCACCCACAGCCTGTGGGGATCCATGGGGGATGCAGAGATTCACCTGCAGCCCGTGGGGATCGATGGGGGATGCAGAGATCCACCCACAGCCCGTGGGGGTCCACGGGGGATGCAGAGATCCACGTGCAGCCCGTGGGGATCCACGGGAGAGGCAGAGATCCACCCGCAGCCCGTGGGGATCCACGGGGGAGGCAGAGATCCACCCACAGCCTGTGGGGGAGGTGCCCATGCCGGAGCAGATGGATGCCTGGAGGAGGCTGTGATCCAGTGGGAAACCCAGTGGAGAGAGAGGGCCCCTGCTTCCAGGCTGGAGCAGCCTCTCCTCAGAGGACTGCACCCCATGGAAGAGTGATCCACGCCGCAGCAGTTTTGGTAGGACTGCTGCTCATGAGAGTGGACCCACACTGGAGAAGTTCACAGAGAACTGTTTCCCATGGGAGGGACCCCACGGTGCAGCAGGGGAAGGACTCCTCTCTCTGAGCAGCGGAAGAAAACCTCGGGTGGCGAACTGACCAAAACTCCCATGCCCTGTCTCCCTGTGCTGTGTGTGGGAAGGAGGGAGGGGCTGGAGGGAAAAAGGTGTTTTAAGGGCTTATTTTACCTCTCATTATCCTCCTCTGATTTTGTCAGTAATAAATTCACTTTGTACCTCTAAGCTGAGCCTGTTTTGCCCTTGGAGTGTTTTCTCCTGGTCCCTATGTGAACTCATGAACCCTTCATTAATTTTTTTCTCTCCTCTGCCTGGCAGTGGCAGGGGAGGGTAAGCAAGCAACTCTCCTGGGTGCCTGGTGTAGGGCCAGTGTCAAACCACGACAAGCAGTGTCTGAAATCTTCATGGAATCCAAGAAGGCTTTGGGTCAGAAGGGATTTAAAACTCATCCCATTCCACCCCCTGCCATGGGCAGGGACACCTTCCACTGTCCCAGGCTGCTCCAAGCCCCAATGTCCAGCCTGGCCTTGGACACTGCCAGGGATCCAGGGGCAGCCACAGCTGCTCTGGGCACCCTGTGCCAGGGCCTGCCCACCCTCCCAGGGAACAATTCCTTCCCAATATCCCATCCATCCCTGCCCTCTGGCAATGGGAAACCATTCCCCCTTGTCCTGTCCCTCCATCCCTTTTAAAGAGTCTCTCTCTGTCTTTCTTGTCAGCTCCTTCAAGTATTGGAAAGCCACGATTAAGTCACCTTGAAACTTCTTTTCTCCCCGCTAAATAATCTCTTTATTTGTTTGAAACAGGGGCCTTTGTAACAAGTCCATGATTTCAGCAGGTTCCTGGAGAATGGTGAGGGGATTTTGTAGTTTGTGTCTCAACAAGGGAATGGGATCTTCCACCCGTGGGGGATGCTGAAGGTGGCTGTGGTACTACTGGCCCATATGACTTAGTTGATATGATTATGTCTGCATAATTGCGGAAACAATGTTAAAAATATATTTTAAATAATAGCTGAAGCACACTAAGTTATTTATCCCTGTGCTGTGGAAAATGATGGCAGTGAGATCAGATTTTAAAATAGAATTAATTGTTAGGAAAGGTTTTCATTGACAGGACATAGGAAAGAAAAGCCTCCATCCAGTATTTTGACTTAATTGAAAGGAAAGATAATTCAGGTTTAGTTTTGCTAACAGCTGTCCAAGGCAGCAGTTAATCTGTTGGAGCACACAATGTAGGCCAAACTGTCTGGGTGACAATAGCCAGTGTCACATTCCAGATTCTGGTACCTGCAGAACCTTGCTTCCTTTGTGGCTGATTTCCAGCACTGATTTGCTGGTGTAGGACCTGCTGGGGGACTGTCTCATTTTCAGGACCATTGGATGTTTCCCTTGCAGTGGGTTTCCAGCCTTTGCCAGAGACATGAGATGAGAAATCTGTGAGAGGGTCACTTGTCACTGTCCTTGATCACCTGATGCCTGCCTTGGACCCCTGAGGCCTGATTGACAGTGTCACCAAACCCTCACAGTTGAAAATGTGCTATTTAGACATCACCGTTTGAATATCATAAGGTCTATGGAGCAGCAGGTGTTCCTCAAAATCAAGGCCCATGCTCCCAATCAAGCTCACTACACCAGTGAGCTTTCTGTCCTTATTTCAGTGTGTTCCAGTTTCCACATATTAAAAATGAGGTGACAATGCTCTGTCACAACTTGTCTACCTGCTTGCAAAGCAAGCTGGATGCTTTTCAGCTCACGGCAGGGTTCACCCTCTGCTTTCTTTTGGCTGAGCATTAACATTTCACAAAACCTGAGCAAGTCTCAAACAAAGCAGCCGTTTTATCACAGCCCCATGCCCTAACCATAGACACTTGTTCCTTTGTTCCTCCAGCTGAGGGCTCTCGTCTTGTTCACCTGTCACACTCTCAGCCCTTTGCAGAGACACCCGGTGGTGTCCTGGCTGGAGCTGGGGAGGTTGTTAAAGGGCTGAGTGCTGCCCAGCCAAAATAGGCATCCTCCTGACACATCCTGTCACCTCGCAGCTGTGTTGTGCTAACAGATGTCATTAATCTTTGAGAAGCCTTCGGACGGCGAGTGCCGGAGAAAATCCTTTGAAAAAATGAGTAATTCTGTCTTCAAAGCAGCATGCAGTAAATAAGGTGTAGAGAGCACACTGGGGCTCTAGGAGAAGGAGAAAATATGGAATGGCTGCTTATTCAGGGAGCATTGACTGTTTGGAGAGAGAGAAGAATCATACAGTCACTGGTTTGGGTTGGAAGGGACCTCAAACTCACCCAGTTCCACCCCCTGCTGTGGGCAGGGACACCTTCCACTACGCCAGGCTGCTCCAAGCACTGTCCAACCTGGTCTTGGACACTTCCAGGAGTGAGGCAGCCACAGCTTCTCTTGGCAACCTGTTCCAGGGCCTCACCACCCTCTGAGTAAATAATTTCTTCTTAACACGTAATATAAACCTGCCCTCTCTCAGTTTAAAGTTCCCCCTTGTCAGTAGTCACTGTCTGTCCATGTAAATGGTCCCTCTCCCTCCTTTCCATAAGCCCCTCTAGGTATGGGAAGGATCTTGTAGGACAAAGCAAATATTCCTGTCATGAAGGCTCTTCTGGACTGCAGACTTGCAGATGGCAGTGGCAAATTCTCTTCACACAAAACAAGCTGAATCCTGGGATTTCCTAACTTTTTCAGGGTTTGGATTCACAGCTTTAATAATGCTCTTTTACTACTCTTTGCTTGGGAGCTGTGGGCATTTGCTCCCCTTTGTGCTCTTCTGTTTCCACAACATCGTTTTGGTGGGACCACACAAGAGAGCCTTCCTCTCTCCTGTGAGCTCCAGTGGAGCCACACTTATTATAAATGGATTTATGTAATGTATGAAGTTACTTTGGTTTGGATTTAAAATGTTTTGTTTATTCTCAGATCATCCCAGGCTCATGCTGTGGCATGGCCGAGGAGCAGTTTCATGGCACAAAGCACCATTCCCCTGCAAAGCTGTAACTGGGGCTGTCCATCATGGGATGGTATTTCAAGCCTTTTTACATCTAATAGCTCAGATCCCCGGAGTTCAGGGACAAAGGCAGCCCTTGGAGCAGTCCAGCTGCGGGAAGAGCCGGGGCAGCTGCAGAGCCCTGCTGCCGGCTGCCTCCTCTGGGAATCTTGCTCCTGCTGGAAGCAGCCTAACAGGCTGGTAAGCAAAACGCTGCACTTGCAGTGCCGCTAAAGCCCGGGAGGAGGTTGATAGGTATCCTGCAGCTGTAGCTTTGCTCTGTGCCAGGAGCACTCCGCAGATGGAGCTGCTCAGCGAAGTTGCTGGGTGGAAAGCGAATGCACTCTGTGCTCCCTCCCCGCATTGCAGACGTGCTGCCACTGCTTCACCCCAAGTTCAGGGATGGTTTCACCTTTTCCAGAGCCTCTTTATATCCTTGCCCTGGCTATGCGTCTTACATTTTGAATCCCGTCATTAATTGTGCTTTGCTTCCCACTGTAACAAATTCATCCTGATCTTCCCTGTCAAAAGCCATTTGTACCTGCTTTGGAACATTTCAGGCTGAAGAGTTTCTGCCCACTGAGACTAGCCCCAGCTAATCACATTCCACGCAGAGGAATTTGGATTTGCATTAGAAAGCAGCACTGGTCTATCTGTTTCAAACACTAAGCCCCAAAGAAGAGGCTGAGATGTCTCTTCCAGAGAAGCAGCTTCTGAAATATCCCCCTTGTAAAGTTTGGCTTCACTGAGCAAGTGCACAGGCGGAAGAGAGGTGAGTGAAATGTCAGGTGTGGCACAGGTTTGTAAGTACTTAGTGCTGTTACGGACCTGTGCTGCACCTGATGGTTCACTGACATCACTCACTTGGAGCTACAGAACTATCCAGTGCCTCAGGCATGTTTTAATAATTTAGAAACCATATGGGTTTACAACATTAAGGTAAATTTTAAGATTGATTGTCCTTCACAGTAAGCAGCAGCCTAAAGTTTGCCTCAGTAACTCTTTGGCTTCCACGTATATTGATGTCCACCAAACCGAGAAATCAGTACATACATTTTAAAAATGCTCTCACTATGTGAAGTCACAGGCCAGGAGCTGTTCTGCTACAGGATTTTAGTAGTAAAATGGACTTCACCTAGTCTGAGATCCAGAAGAAAGTTACTCTTTGCCTTCTGAGATGCAATCAATGTATTTCCCCTGCTTTATCTGCAGGAACTATCGTGCGTTTTTCCTTTTGAGTGACCAGACTAATTACAGCTGTGTTTCCCTCTCTCATATTGCTAATCTCTTTGGAATTGAAAAGAAGATTAAATAATATCACTTGATTATTTTTGGCCATTGGTATGGCAGAACTTTGCTGCAAAAAGAAGCTCCTCCCATTTGCTCACAGTTCTATTTATTAACTTGAGAAGGAAAGCCAGAGCAGGGTGACATCTCCTTTAAGCCTGGCACACTCTTCATACAAAGAGAGAAGAAGTGCCCATGTCATTTGGTTTGTCTCTGAAATGACTTGAACAATACTCCCTGCTGTCTGCAGTCATTTCGACTGGCAGTACTACAAGGGTGATGTAATTTCGAGTATCTGTGAGACACCTCTCTGGTGCCTGAGAATGCTGCATAAAAGCTGGGCTTTAACACAGTCTCCTCTATTAATTACTTCTTAAATTTTTAGTATCCTGTAAGCAAGACTTGAAAAGAGAGAACAGGAGGAAACACTTTGGGGAGGCTCCTCAGAAGGCGAGTGCAGAATGTGGGAACACTTGTTGCTGCTCTTATGATTAAAGAACTCATTTAAAGCTGGCAGGGAAAAAGTAGATAGCTTTCCCAGTTTAAAAACATCAAAAATAAAAAGAACAAAAGAGGATTAGAAATAAATCTGGAGTGGTACAATAAACAGATTTAAAAAGCATAAACTTTAATAAGATTATTTTAAGTGCTCTGTGTGAAAACACAAGGGTGGCCAGCAGAGGAGTGAGTGTGTGTTGGGGAGTGAGTGGAGAGAAACAGAAATGAGAAATTAAGATCAGCTTCTCTGTGTAACTCTCATTGCCTTTCATCTTTAACATCCAGCTTTTCCATAATGCATGAGTAGCCACTGGATACTTTTAAAATATACTGTATTATGTCCCTATTAGAAAAAGGATAAACTTGTAATATAAATCCACAGAAATAAATATAAAACCCCAACAACAACAACAACAACAACAAAAAAACATAGGAAAAGAGGCAGCCTGCAGCCTTCTGACTCGTTACAGTGACCAACACCAGGCAGCACAAATGCAGTGATTCTGAATTCTCCTGGTTGTGTTGTCCTAGCTTGAAAATAAGACAGATAAATGTTAATGAAGGGCATATTCTGTGCTAGAAAGTTATTATTTGCCAAAATTAGTAATCTTACAACAAAAGAGAATTAATAGAAACATATCTTTGTCTATCTCAGTAAGACTGGGATGGGTGTTGCAGAGCACGCAGAGCTGACAGCTCTAAATGGGTAAGTATCATTTAATGATCCATTTTTCCTCAGAGCAGGCCCAGAGGAAAGGGAGAGCATCTCAAAACCCTGGTGATTGCTCACTTCTTAAGGAAGGTCACTAAGCCCTGTCCTCACTTTAATTGAGCTTTAATCTTGTGGTGGCTGAGAAAAGCTCAGCTTGTGTGCCAGGGCATAGGGACAAATATGACGACAAAGTGAGGTGCACACTTTGCTCCATGGCTCAAGCTTTGGGGCTTTCTACTTGGAGCACTTTGTCCTCACAACAAGTGGGGATAGCACAGGCACAGGTTTCATTTCTGCCACAAGTGCCATCTGACAGATTCCTGTGCATACACAGTTTCTTCAACAGAGTGGGGAAAAATTGGAGAGTAACTAGAGAGCAGGTGCTGGTAGGTTTCTGTGTAGAAATTTAGTGGTTTGTGTGCTCTTTTATCTGTTCTTTAAACATTAATGACCCCAGTGATTCAAAGCAGGGGAAGTGTGAAAATGTGCAGGGTTTCACAAGCTGCGTGTCCCTCTCTTGCCATAAGGTCAGAGTTTGGTGAAATAGTTCTGCTCAGTTTTTTTAGAGCTGGATGGCAGAAAGAAAAACGGTGCAAAACCCAGTTTTTCACCAAAGCCATATTGCCTGTAAGAGGGCAGGTGTCAACAAGATACCACTTGTTCTTCTTCCTGTCTTCACCTTGTTGGTGATGGGCTGCTTCAGAGCAGCAAATTCCTGAACCTCTACTGTCAATAGAATTACTTCTCCTTGTAGGAATCTAGCAAGAGATTTTGGCTGCCCCTGGATCCCTGGAAGTGTCCAAGGCGTTGGATGGGGTTTGGAGCAACCTGGGATAGTGGAAGGTGTCCCTGCCCATGGTAGGGGGGTGGAATTAGATGATCCTTAATGTCCTTTCCTATCCAAACCTGTCTGTGATTCCATGATTCTATGAATTACAGTGATAACAATAATATCCCAGTTTTCTTCTCCTCCTTTTCCTTTCCACCTTTTTGCCAAGATATTTTACATTAAAAACCATTTAGCCATGCAAGAGGCTCTTCTGCCTTTCCAGCTTGACACCAGCAATGTTTGGGTGTCATTTAGCCTGTGTTTAGTGCTGCTGAAGCTACAGATGGAATTAAGTCTTTCACAGGTTTCTTTAGTAACTCTTACTGAATGTCGGGGAAAGTGGCAGAGTGAAATTGGACAAGTTTAGAAGAGCTCCTTCAGCCCGTATTATGTCTTTGTCCTTATGAAATAGCTATTAGAGCTGATGTGTTGACAGCTGTTGAGCTGAACTTGCTGATAATTAGACATCTCTGCTCTTGTGGGGCCCCAAAACACACAAGGAGCTTCATTCCTTTTAGCAAATTATAGGAAAGGCAGCTTTTGGTGATTGCCAATTACCCCAGCCTCTTTGAGGTGTAATTATGTGACATTTCTGACTCATTGTCACATCTCATAGTACAGATCACGGATAAAGAAGTGGATGGAGAGAAAGTGCTTACTACAGACGAGTGGTAGCACAAGATCTCCTGCAATTTTCACCTCTCAGACTGTAATACAGCTCTTTTCCCCTTGGAGTCTGGGACTGCCTTTCTTACCTGCAGTGCCTTGCTCATTGATTTGAATGGTATCCTGATTAACACCCGTGTGACCCTACTGACTTCAGTCCTCCCCCACCAGACCCATCTGCATCCACTTTCTAGAAGGATCAAAATGTGCCTTTTATTGCTTTAATCACCAGGTAAAGGGGTTTTGTTAGATGTTACAGCATCTTACACAGCCAGCTAGTCTCACTCCTAACTAACCTCCCGCCATTCTCATGCTCGGGGCTGCTCAGGAAAAAGCCAGCAGGATTTTCTATCTCACCCATCCAGCTTTCCAATGTGAGAGGTGTCCTTTCTCGTCACCCTGCTCACATGTTTTATACCTGTGAGATATGTCATTTTATTTCTACTCAAATTAATGTTTCAGAATTTGGTAACTGGCAATTAAGTGCAGAGATTTTTACCAGATTAAACACCCAGATTACAGCCAAGATCACTCAGCTAAATAGTGCTCAAACCAGTGCCAAGAAAGTGGGAAACCCACTCCAGCCCTCCCTGAGTGAACTCTTTGGAATCAGATGTTGATCCAGGGCCTGGCAGCCTGGTATCCAAATAATAAAGCAGAGCAAAATATGTTATACTTGGAGACAAATAAAACTCAGGTTCCTGGACAGCAGTGGATTATGAGGACAGCTGAGCAGAGTTTCTCTAATGCAGCCCCTTGCAGCCTTAGCCACTAACTGAGAGATGGTGGAGGCATGAGGGATTTTAGGACCACAACAGGGAATCTCCTTTTTTTTACTGAGATCATGTTGGTAGCAAATTATCTTCTTTCACTTTGACACAGCACAGTCTAAAGGAAGATTTTTGGAACTCTCTTACATGGGCAAACAGGCAGAAAATTTCCGAGGAAACAACCCATAGAGAAAGTAATTTCTGTTCAGGCAGTGTCTATAAAGTCATTGCATAATTAGCTGGATTACTCTCCCAGGTTTGTTTTATTTCCTCACAGGAAGATAAATTGTCTAGCTATGCCACGAGGAGCCCCCTCATAACTCACATTAGCTGGGAAAGGCTTTAATTTCCCTCCTGGCTCCCTTAATGCTCTCTGTCCTGCTCCTTTCCCATGTTACAGCTCAGTCATTAGTTCCCTTAGCTCTGCTCAGACTGGTGTCCTCAGTCATTGGCTTTGCTCCTGGCTTGTTTTCTGTGGCAGCACCCTGTGCAAAGGCTCAGCAATCCTCCTCCAGCAGCCACGGGAGCTGGCAGATTCCCACCTTTGCAAGTCCCTGGGCTCATCTGTCAGCAGCAGGAAGCAGAGCAGGATTAAGTGTGTTGTGCAAATGCCTGAGCTGGGCTCCCCCCAGCTCTACCTGCTCATTAAATATCAAAGTAAACAGATGGTACTCATTTCACCGGGACTGACAAAGGAGAGAGCTGTAACATTCCAATATTTTCAAACCGTTTTGCCTTCCATTCATTCTTCTTTTTAGCTTTTGTTAGGATTAACGTTTAATTACAACTATGTTTCTTTTCCTGGCACTTTCTAAATCCTTGATCGTTTAGAAATTAAATATTTGCTCTCTTGGGTAGGTCACAAACTTTGGAACAATGTCAAAAATCAATTATAATTTTTCATCCTTAACATTACTTCAACACTGAAGACCAACCACAGCCTTCAGCAGTCAGGTTTATCTACCCTCCGCGTTCAAGGTGGCACCTGAGACACTGACTTCTACATTCAGATTGGAGGAGCCAGCACTTTGGATTCTTTTGAGGTTTAGAACTAGATAATCTCTAAAGTACCTTCCAACCCAAACAATTCTATGATTCTATGAGTCCCTATTAGGGTAAATAATTGAGAGAGGACCTGAGTTACTTGGTGCCCAGCCAGCATAAAAACTGGATTTAGAAAGTGCCAGTTCTAGAAGGGTAAATGATATTTACCATTTTCCTAATAGCTGTCTTTCAGTGTTTCCCCACACTCATTCACAGCTCAGCATGCTCCAGTTAGTGCTGAGGGAAGTGTAATGACAAACTGGTTGTTATTAGATTCTTCCTTGATGATGCTTCCTTGGTATCAGTGAGCAGCAACAGGGACAAATATGGCTCAGTGGGAGAGAGAAGGAAAATTGCCTTGCCCAGAACATGTCTGTGGTAATGCAGAATTCAAAGGTCTGGGAAGGTATTCCTCTTCCTCCTTTTGTCAAGGTAAAAATTGTTCTCTTTATCTGTGATGCTTCAGTTAAATTACGTGTGCATTAACATTTATTTATCTTCTCCTTTTATTTACCCAAAACAGGCTGCAGCTCACTGTTCGATGCATTCAGGTTTTTGTGTCACAACCTGAGTTCTTGCTGGGCTTTTGTCGGGGAGACGTTTTACAGCGCGTGACAAAGCCACAGACCCCGCACAGCCAGAGCTTTTGTATCACCCAAATTGCCCAGATTGTTTTGTGTCATTTCTTTGTACGATGTGTTTGCCTTTAGGCAGCTAAAGACACAACTCCTGTTCAGTCTTCCCTGCAAAGCCAGAGTCCAGGGGCAATAATGCTCATGAGCCTAGGACCAAGCCTTTTTAGAAGGCGTTTTAAAAAACTATTTCAACACCTCACTGTTGCATAAGGAGACCAGAAAACCTCTTCTCACTTTCCCAGCATGATGACTGTTTTTGTAATCCATTGGAGGAAAAGTATGATTGGCATCATATGAGAGAAAGCCTTGTGTGTGCAGCTCCAATGTGTGACAGCTCATCTATCTGACTTCAACGTGAATTGCTGTTCAGATTGCTCCACATTTTGTCTTCACTGGAAACAATCTTGCTGCTTAGGATAAAGCACATTTCTTTAAAACACCAGTTCAACTTTATTTTAGCACGTGGAACAGCTGAAAATAATTTCACTTTTTACCACATTCAGAGTTTATTTCATGTCGTTTTTCTCATGTAGGTGATTAAGGGTGGGTCATATCCTTTTAATGGGTATGTATTATAAAATTATAGCTTGAAATGATGCACCAGCAGTCATTTCTGCTACTTCTCATACAGCAAAGAGCAGGATCTGAGCTAAGCTGCAGGGAGTCAAAAAAGGGGACATTTTTAGGGAGTTTAGGCTCTACAGAAAGAGGCAACTGGTGGTGCATTTTACCCAGTACACAGTTGCTGCAGACAGGCTTCCCTCCTCATGCAGGAAGATGCTTGTTATTGGTGTGAACTCTGGTGAGAGCAGAGTGAAGGAAAAAGGTTGGTAACTGAGGAGAGGGAGAAGCAGTAAATACGAATTAGGGGGGNGAAGCCACAGCCATGAAGAGCATGGGCTGAGCAGGATCAGAGGCTGGGCTGCTGTGCAGCTAGGCCAGGCTTTGGGGATTGCCTGTTCAGGGGAGCAGCCCAGTGCCCCAGCTCCCCTTGCCTGTGTTGAGCGAAGGATTTCACAGACAGCTCCAAGGAACAGCAGTACAGGCTACAGAACCAGACCCAGGGGGAGCAGGGGAGGGAATTAATTTCACCTTTCCAGCAGAAAATGCAGTGCAGGTTTGGTTTACCCTGATCCTGAGGGCTTTCCCTCTCAGCCCTAACACTGCCTGCCCGTGAGCTGGGTGTTCCAGGAGTGCTAGGAAGCTCCGCCCCAAGGACAGAGCGGCGGCAGGTCCACACCCCATCCCCACAGGCTGTACAGGTGGGCACAGAAGGAGTCACAGCTGGCTCAGGTGAGGGGTGTCAGAACCAACAGTTCTGCAGGGCCTAAGGCAATGCACCCCAGTGCTTTGAGCAGCTATCAAATGCATAGGATTTATTCCCTTTGTCATTTTCTGTAAGCAGCAAGATATTTTTGCGAAGGGAATGGAAAAGACCACTCCGCAAGCAAACTTTTTTTCAAATGTTGTGACATCATTTTAAAAAAACATTGTGTTCTCACGGTTTGTTTTCTACAAAAACAAAAAATAGCAAGTCACAGCACTTGGCAGCTCCTGGCTGTCAGGGTTTGGTGACGCCAGCAGGAGCTGCAGCAGATGGAGAGTTGCAAACATTCTGGAAGCTTGGACGGATGGCTTTGCTGGAGCTTGAGAAAGCAGAACTGTAAAAATGCTTCTACGTCCTCAAGTGTGAGCTTTCTTAATAAATAACACTTTGAGGGGAAAGGAAGTTGGGATGTGATGGTGCTTTTGGGAGCAAGCCAGCTCTCTATCCAGCAAGCTGCTCTGTGGAAGGTGGGTCTTTTTGAAGCAGATGCAAAGGCAGCAGAAAAAGTCAGTTTGCTTACGGTGAAGGGAGGGAGGGTGTGTGCTCGTTCTCTTGCTTTGGGAATCATAATCATCACAGAAACATGGAGGCTGGAGCTGGATAAGTGTCATGACCTGAGGATATACAAGCAGAGCAGCTGGGTGAGAGACATCAGAATCACCAAGAAATGTGTAATTTTTGCCCCTTTAACACCACTGCCATTTGCTGGTGAGTTCAGGGGTATCAGAGACCTCGCTGTACCAGCGCTTGCCAAGGTGTAACCACAGAGCCCTGGTGCTTCAGATGGATGGCACTGAAGGGTGACATGAAAGTTGATGAATTACCATGTGAAAGCCTGAGAAGTCTCTAAAAACCACTCCTGTTTAAGGTGTTCCTCTAGTGCCATCCTGGCTTCCTGGAAAGGTGGCTGTCACATCTGTGGGACCAGAAGCACGATGAGGGTGTCACAGAGAGCAGAGTGAGGAAATTGCTGTTATGTTACCAAAAGCACCCCAAATATGCAGGATTTACAGACAGCTCTCTCTGGAGACCCTTCTCTGAGAATGTAACATGACTCTGCTCTGTAGACACACAAAGAGCAACAAAACCTAGGTGATTTTTGGACTTGCTGGTCTGGAATGGGACATGATGCAGGACCAAGGTAGCTGGACAGGTCAGACCACTGGATCTGCAGCATTCCAGGCAGAGTCCTCTATCCCAAGGAAGCACAGAGGTCCCCTAATCCTGGAGTTTGGCAGTAGAAAGAACAAGCAGAAAGTGCTGAGATCCAACCAAGCTGGGAATCCATGAGATCCTCACTGGACTCATCGTTAGTGGCTGATGGCACCAATACAAGATCATTTCTGTAATATATGCATGGGGTACCTGGCTGGTTGTCTCCTGTGCTGTGCAGTCTCCTGGTTCATCTTTTTAGGAACATAAATCAGTGAAAAGACAGAGTAAAAAACTGAGAGAAGGGTAAATCAGAGCTGAGAAATACCTAATTTTTCAGTAATGCCCTGATAGAAGTGACAGAAGCCCTTAAAACTCCATCATTAATGAAGATTCTCTCCTACATTTAGGCTCTTTGTTTCTCTGTGTCTGGAACAGGCAGTTTTCAAATGCAGCAAAATTTGTCTCCCCCTTTCCTCTGTATCCTAATTTCCTCACCCAGCAGGGTTCTGACTCCGTGAGGAAAATGAAATTCCTTGTGCTGCTTACCCAGCCAGCAGCCACAGAGGCTGTGTGAGGATACACAGACTTAGCCAGTCAGTTCTTTCTCTTTCAGGGTCCAGTCACAGTAATTTATTTCTTTTTATCTGTAATTTTGGTGTTATTGACTAAAACTTGTTTTGGAGTTGAGGTTCAAACTGAATAAAAGAAATATTTGCATCATCATTATTAAAGACAATTATTGCTGCTTATGCAAAGCTGCTGTTTGTTTTCTGTTAGAAAATTTCACCATGGTGTTGTCATAAAAAAAGCCATGATCCCACGTGTGTTTCAGTACCCACAGGCACCAGTGACAATGGACAAAGCTCTGCTGGTTGAGTGCTCCTGTCGCTGGAGCCCCTGTGGAAAAAAGAATTTGCAGAGAGCCAAGGAACCAGACCCTGGACCTGCAGAGTGCCAGGAATAATCCTTCTTTTGTAAGGTTTGTTTTATCATGGGGCAGAGAAGGCCAGCCCTGCTGTGGAAAGGATGTCTGAGTCCATCAGGGGAAATACGGACATTTTAGTGAGCACAATACTCATTTATTTTAATTCTCTCTAGATGTATTGATGAGAGTCTTCTTACTGAACCATGTTACTTCAATCTGTATTGTAGAGAAGAAATAATTCTGTGCTTATAAGAAGCCTGCATATAGAAGCAATACCTACGTATTTATACAATGTACACATGATGCCTTTTCATTCACTTGCAAAGATTAGTCCCTTTTTACTGGAGGAAATAAGAGGGTTAGGCGTGATCCGTCATGAGCTGCTGTAGGTGAATAGGATTGTGGTCCTCCTGTGGAGGAGCAGTGAAAGACTTGACAGCTCATTATTACAGATTTGTGCTGAGTGCTGGCCGGGGTGGGCATGGCTCCATTGGATCTCGAAGCAGAAACGCTGCAGGTGAGCTGGCTTGATGTGTCAGGCAGAACCACGGTGCCGGGGCACTGACAGTGAATTGTGCTGCCAGGACTTGGGCTCCTTGAGACTTTTCTCTCCTGTTTTAAGCCCGTTAATGGTGCCGGGCAAAGGCAGAGTGCTGGGGGTCGGCTCTGCAGTGACTCACCGTGAGTCACGTTCTCATCACTGACCTGGGGCAGGTGAGGAAGAGAATGTTGTGAATGACAACAAACTGGAGGGGTGGAGGGGTTTTGCATCCTTGAAGGCTCTCAGGAGCTGAGTGAATGAAGCCTTGAGCAGCCTTGCCTGGCCTCAGAGGTAGCCTTGCCTCGAGCAGCAGCTTGGACCTCCCCAGGTCCCTCCCAGCTTCAGTCCTCCTGTGAGCCTGTGTCTCCAGGTGCAGAGCTCCTGCCTTTTCCAAAAGCCACTACAAATTTCAGCTGTTTTCCCAGGGGCTGGTGCTCTTGTAAGAGCAGTAGCAGAGTGGCCTTTGGTGCTGAAATCAGGAGTGAGGTGTAAAGAAGGAGCACTGAAGGCTTTGTTTGTCTGACATGGAAAGCCAAGATACAGCACTCAGAAAGGGATGGTCCCCAGGAGACAGGCTGAACCTGAAATATGCCTGGGTCCTTGACAGGCAGCTTTCACACGCTCATCTGAAGCTGACATGGCTAAAATGACGTTTTTTATTTTGGCCAGATTTATGTTCCCACAGTCAGAAGCTTTTCTTAGAGAAGTTTCTGCCTCCTGCCCTCTGGGGTCTGTAGCTGCATTTCTGATGCAAAGAGTGTCCCCAGACCCCATCACGGTGCAAGAATGTGAAGAGCTTTAGAGAAAATTATTGCAGCCTTGCTCTCAAGGGTTTCAAAGGCAGGATTTGAGAAGCAGCAGGATCAAACAGGAGAAATGAGAACCCGATTCAGCACACCAACATTTGATCACTGACCTGGGGATAGAGAAAAATACATTTGTGGTTCAGGGCAGGGAACAGAGCTGGGGAAGGGGCTGGAGCCCCAGGAGCAGCTGAGGGAGCTGGGAAAGGGGCTCAGCCTGGAGCAAAGGAGGCTCAGGGGGGACCTTGTGGCTCTGCACAAGTCCCTGACAGGAGGGGGCAGCCGGGGGGGGTCGGGCTCTGCTGCCAGGGAACAGGGACAGGACAAGGGGAAACGGCCTCAGGCTGGGCCAGGGGAGGCTCAGCTTGGACAGCAGCAGGAATTTCTGCCTGGAAAGGGTGCTCAGGCCTTGGCAGGGGCTGCCCAGGAAGGTTTGGAGTGCCCATGGCTGGAGGTGTCCAAGAAAGGGCTGGAGTTGGCACTCAGTGCTCTGGGCTGGGGACAAGGTGGGCATCGGGCACAGCTGGGACTCAATGATCCTGGAGAGCTTTTCCAGCCTCAGGGATGCTGGGATTCTGTGATTTAACCTAAGACTTGGTAATCCACAGAGTATGAACCTTGCAACTTTCTTGTAATTCTGTTCTTTAGTTTGTAACTTCTCTGGATTTTTTTCTAAGGAGTTTTTCCAACTAAGATCCAGCCTCTGGCTGCTTTAACTTCTCTTCTGGTCTCTTGTCCTATTAGTCATTCGTGTTTTTATTGGATGTTTCCTAAAAGTGCAGGTGGTGTCTAGTGATAGCAGTGGGTTAGAACAGCAGCAAGATCTCAATTGTTAGTTTAGTTCTAAATTACTCAGTTTATAGACATTCTTCAAGGACAGAGAAGAGCTGCGCTGCCTTGGTTTTGAGCAACAAACGTAATCCACTCTGTCCTCAGAACTTCAACTGATGTGAATCCCTGGTATTTATCAGGTGTTTATGTTATTGCTCTCAAATGGGTTCTTTCCAAGACAAAGGAGTTGCAACCTGGACAAGGCCAGAGCTCCCCTGTCTCAAATGGCAGCTGATTGCAGGGTCTGCAGAGGGATACCGAGAAAACTTCTGACACACAGCTCTGGGAAAACATCTGCCTGGGGGCTGCTGACTTCTGCCCTGAAGAGGGAGTGAATTATTAGACTGAAGAAAGAGAGCTTGTGAAACATGGAATTACAGAGTTGTTAAAGCTGTGAAAGTTCTCCAAGATCATAAAGTCCAACCAGCACCATCACTCTGTTTACCGCTAACCCATGTCCCCAGGTGCCACATCCACACACTCTTTTGAACACTTCCAGGCATGGTGACACCACCACTGCCTTGGACAGCCTGTGAAAATGATTTAAAACCCTTTCTGGGAAGAAATTCGTCCTGATGTCCAACCTCCCCTGGCACAGCTTGAGGCCATTTCCTCTTGTTAAACTGGGCTGGCCTGAGACTGAGCCCCAGGGTCACCACTGCTGACCAGCTGAGACATACAGAGCACAAGAAACCTCTCAAGGCTTGGGTATGTGTTCAGCTTTGTCTTGAATCACCATAAATGCTTTGAGCCCACTTATATGAATTTAAAATTTTTTTTTCCTGTTCTTGGTGAATTTGCACTAAATGGACTGTGTTGACAAATGTGTTCTTCCTTAGCTGCTGCAGTGTTTTGGTGGATACAAACAAGTTGTCCCCCATGACTGTGTAGGTTTTTATGCCACCTGGAGGATTTGCTCTCCATGAGCTCTTCTGTGCTGCCTTCTGCTGTGCTGTTAATGAGTCTGCACTGCCCTTGGGGTGAGGGAACAGAGCACACGTTCCATAGAAACACTGAATCTCAGAGTGGTTTGGGTGGAAAGAAACCTTAAACTCATCTCCTTCCAATCTCCCTGCTCTGGGCAGGGACACCTTCCACTATCCCAAGTAGCTTCAACCTGGCCTTGGCTTAACGGAGTTTTGTAGAAATTGAGTTCCTCATTTATATGGAAATTTCAGTTGCATCTTAAAGAGCTGTGAAGTGGATCAGCATTGTGTGTTCATGCATGGATGGAATGGGCCAAGAGAACTTTCGGAAGATGCCCTCTTTATTTTTTTTGTATTAAACCGTAATGAGCAATTACCTGATTTTTCTCTTGCTCAGTACCTTATCTGTCTCATTTAGAGGATGATGGCTGCTTTTAAAATGTTACAAATTCACGAGCAATTAAGGCAAAGACATATCAATGAAAACAATGTTTTCCTGGTGTAAAAATGAATTACAGTGCGACCCAAAACCCACCAGAGAGCGGAAAGTGTTGCGAGCACGATTTTTGAATGCTCTTCTCCAAACTATTATAAAATCTGATTTATTTCAACTGCTGAGTGTGGCAGGACTGTCTGCAAGTGGCAGAACTGCAAGCAAAATAAGCTTCTAAAAATGCTGATTTTAGTAGCACGCAGTAATTAGGAGAACAGTGAACTCTTGGGCAGAAAACGAAGCCTGGCACATCCATCATTTCACACCTCTTTGGTAAGGTGCTAACAAGATTTGAACACTACACAGGTCTGGATGTGGCCTCTGCACTCAGCCAGACAAACACTTCAGGAGTGTTTATACAATGGCTATTTTGATTCTCTGCGATATCAGTTACTCCTTTAATAATGCAGCTTTATGTTTATTGCGCTGGAGAGCAGACCTGCTTCTGCATGCAGATTCTTCCCTCTCGCTGCCTTTCCTGTCAGCAGGCCAACTTACCTGGTGCTGCTGCACCACCAACCACCTGCTGTGGGCTGTGGAACTGTTTCCTTAATTGCAATGAAATCATTTACGCCAAATAATGCCACATTACAACAGAATAATTTAATTTGCAGCTGTTCATTATATTTCCATTACCTTTCAGCTCTGGCACCCTCCCAGGAAAGGACCCATGAGCAGCAGGTGAGCCAGTTTCCTGGAGGGGTAAAATTGCACCCCACATAGCCCAGTGCCTGGTCTTTCCTGTGGCAGAATTCTGGCATAATCACATTCCTTGGGTTTCACTTGTGTCACGCTGAAAAATAATAATAGTGAGGGTTTTCTTCTTACACTTTCAAATCTAGATTACTTATAGTGTCTTGCTATTCCATCTCATTCATGTCCTATTATCAAAAATAAGGGGTTTTAAGATGCATTACACATGTTGTTTACATTTGAACATTGGAGCTTTTATCTTAAAACCTGTACAGAATTGTGCATGACATTAATAAATGCCAAGGCTGGAGGAAATTCAGGCTGCCTCACAATTATTCCCTAATGAACACAGTAATGAAACTTGTGAGCATTTGGCTTTTTGTAGTACTTTGAATTTAATGTATGTGGTTTAAGGCATTTACTCCGTTATGACTTGAGGTATTAGCAAGCAGAATACAGTTTATTAACCATTCTACTGTTTGTCTGGAAGTATTTATAGTAAACTTTTTACAATTAATCAAAAGCAGACATTGTAAAAACGAAAATCTGATTTATTGCCAAGCTCATAAATGTCAAGTGTACTGTTATGCAGGCTTTGTATTACTTCAGTTGCAACTTTAAAGAACATTTTAAGTGATTGGAAAAAGGAAGTTTATTAAAGGCTCAGCAGGTCTCCTCTGCACTCTGCTGTTATTAATGTAAATCGTTGCATCATGTGATAGAAGAACAACATGGCAGGAGAAGTTTTTAATCAGGTTTGCTCTGTGACTACCACTACCTCCAGGAAGAACTTAAAACACAGACCACTGTGTTTCCTCTGGCAAATGAATGCAAGGAGATCTCAGAAGAGAGAAAGGAGAGTGCAAACCAGCCAGGGTGGCTTTAATTGCTGAAGTTTTCTCTGGGTCACAGCTTAGCAGACTGTGATGTCTGTAAGAAAATTCAACACTCTCAACTCTTTGCCGGTATCTATAGTTGGCTTTATCTTCTGTCCAAGACTCTGCACTTGAGGCAGAGCTGGTTTGTGTGCCTTGCTTGGGCAACGCTCTTACATCCCCTTAGCTACTAACTGAGGGAAAAGGCTGCTGGGAACCTGAAATCATTTTGGTGCGTGATGTGAACTTGGATTCTGGTTGGTGGGTGTTGGTTACTGCTGCCATGGTGGGTACACACCTGGGGGGACTCCAACACAGCCACAGCAGGGAAGTCCCTGGCTCTGCCTCAGCTTGTTCTCGGTTCATTTTAATGTTTGAGAAATGTGGGTGAGAGCTGGCATCTGCTTTGCAAACTGCTTTGAAAGTGATAGGTTAAAACTGTCACCCAATAAAAGGACATAGGTTTGTTGTTATGTGAGCTTAATGAAGTGATGCAGAAAACAGCAGTAAGAAGGGAAACAAGTTTTCCTCCATCTTTGTGGCTGTGACTTTTAAACAGGGATGATCATTGATAGATATAGGATGGGGAAGTACTGCAGTAGCTCCTCTCTGGATGTTTTGAAATCATCTCTGAACCTCTTTGAACTCCAACTGTCTGAGAGTTGTGTATAGAGGATCGTCTTTTAGAGCCAAGTATGGGTTGATGAGTCCTTGAGGTTGGTTTTAGTCCAGCTGTTGCAGGAAATAGAAAGTGAGGTAGGAAGGTAAGCTAAGACAGATGGGTAAGGAAGAAAGAAGAAATATTTAGAATAAAGACAAAGCTATAATATCATAGAATGTTTGGTGTTGGAAGGGGCCTTACAGATCATCCAGCCCCACCCCCTGCCATGGGCAGGGACACCTTCCACTGTCCCAGGCTGCTCCAAGCCCCAATGTCCAACCTGGCCTTGGACACTGCCAGGGATCCAGGGGCAGCCACAGCTTCTCTGGGCACCCTGTGCCAGGGCCTGCCCACCCTCCCAGGGGAGAACTTCTCCCTAATATCCCATCTAATCCTACTCTCTTTCACATGTTTGATGCCTATATTACTGTGTGTTAACATGATTTTAAGTGCCTTTCTGCTCTGGAAAGCTCCTGATGGTTTGCATTGGAGCATTAAAGAGAGTAATTTTCGTTAACTGAGAAGCTTTATCACCGAGAGGCGCTGCCTAACCCTGACAAGTGTTTTCTCCTGGGCAGTGCAGGGAAATCAAATTAAACCGAGAGTGACCAGGACATACTTTAAAAATGCACAATTCAGAGCACTCTTACCACTGATTACCATGTTAGGAAAAGCTTCTATCAGGTCAGGGAATTGAAATGGGTATTTTACAGGGATTTTGCCTGTTACAGAAAAAAATTCCGCAAATGATACGTGAAGTAGCTACTGACACTGCCATGAGGAGTGTGCGAGTGATGTCTGACTTCTGCACACCTGGGAGCTCCTCCTGCTCACAGCAGCTCCAGGGCATCACTGAATGTGTGTCTGGTGGGGCAAGAGTTGCCTCAACCAAGATTCTCTCACCCCTTTCTCAAGTACACACAGAGCCCTGCTTACAAAGCAGCATTGCCTGAGACTTAAATCAAACCAGTCCTGTGGAACAGATCCATTCCTGGGACACTGCTTGGTTGTTTTTGTAACTGGTGAATGCCCTTTGCAGCATTTGACTTGCCTTGGAGTGATGCCTAATCAGCAGGTAGGGATTTGATTATGGCTTTCAACAGTGCCAGCCCACACCCAACTCCCTGACCTGTGCCGTCACGGTTTTAATCTCCAAATGGAAACATATGAACAGGTTTGGTTTTGGCCTGAAAAAAAAAATAGTGTCTTCAAAATTCTGCCTTTTAAAGGTGATATTTGGAAGATTTAATTGCTACTCTGAAATGGAATCATAGAATGGTTGAGGTTGGAAAGGACCTTAAATGTCACCTAGTTCCAAAACCCCTGAGCAAGACCATAGCTCCAGCCCTCCCCTCTCCTATTTCTGCTCCTACAGGGAAATATACCTCAGCTGAATCCTCCTTGTTACTTCTCTTGTGGTGAGAGGGTTTGAAATGGCTGACTGCACCCAAGTTGTGACAAAATGGACCGATTTGGGCTCTTGGTCCCTCAGAAAGTCTGCAATGTTTCAGCATCTGCTTTCATGAAAATTGACCTCAGCTTCTGCCTGGGGTTGGACAGGTGATGTCACACCTAACCAAAGCTGGCTGCCAGCTCTCTCCTGCCTCTTCCCTGTAGGGCTGCTCAGCACAGCCAAATTACCCACAAAACAAGGAGCCAACTGGGATACAGAACTGGAGAGAATGGCTCTGGTTGTCTGAGGTGCTCTGCAATATTTGTCATCTGTGGATAAGCAGCAATCAGCAAAACTCACAACAAGCAGTAAGTGCTCTAAATGTCATAATGAGCTCAGGCACTGAAATCTGAATGCCATTTGTGTTGCCCTTTGATAATAATTTGTGATTGCCACTCAAGGAGGCAATCATGTATCCAGCACAGCTAAAAATTAGATGCATAACCCTGGCTTTCCATTACAGCCTGAGCTGCTGTGAAGTGCACTAAAAGCATCTTTGACTGCATTCGTGTTCACATGTCTCACACTCATGTCACGTACTGGAAGAGAAGGGAACCTTTAATAACAATTTATCTGGGGAAAAGGGTGTAGATTACAGGTATTCTTTGCAGAACATTACACATAATGTTCTAGCTCATAAAATATATGCTAGGATGCTAACAACATCTGGTCCCTTTCCTGCCCCATCTCATATGTCTGGAAGATCCTGCTAATCCAGCTCTGTTATGTTAAATACCTTTTTGGGAGTTGTTTTTTTTTTTTTTCTTTTTTTTGTTTTCCTTCTTCCTTTTTTACTTATTTATTGGTGACTGTTGAAGTGTTTTGGCTTCATTTTCAGATTGTGACACCTTTTGTTTATCTTCTGCCTCTAGACAGAAAAGTTTTTTAATATTTTCTTATCTTCAGAATTTCATGAGAGGATGCCAAGCTGTGAGACTCTTTTTGGTGCCTTTTTCTCCTTGTGTTTAAATGCCAATTTAATCACAAATGTATTGTAAAACCCTGTTTAATGTATTGTAAAACCCTGTTTGTTAGTGATGGGCAGAGAGGAATGTCTCCAGGCAGTGTTGTATCTCCTGCCTTGCTGCTCCTCTCCTCCCAGTGCTTTTTATCATCAGGTCGAGGAGTTTGACCTTTGTTAAAATTCTTTTGGGTTTTGGCCTTCCTGATATTAGCTAGCCAAGAACCCTTCCCAAGACCGTGGAGGACAATTGGCCAGATGACTGTCAGCCTTGCATTGTTTGGGAGTCTTCAGTACCACGTTCAGTGGTGCTGCTGTACTTCAGTGCCTGTTTTGGTGTGTTTGGTGCTGTGCTAGGCTGTGCTCAATGCTACAGAATGACGAGCCTGTGAACAAGAAGAGGCCGCCCAAGCCACAGCAGAAAAGTGTTGGCAAGGCTAAAGCAGCTCCAGAGGGAGCAAGCTGCAGTGAATGTGGGATTGTGCCCCTGATCTGGTGCCTCTCTGAGAGGTCAGTGTGGGCATCTGTCCCACCGTCAGTCCTCGGCAGGGCAGAGGCTAGACACGGCCTTCAGTGCCTTGGCTCTGAAGGGTACAAGGAAATATCAGCAGATGGGTAAATCTCACCTGACGCTGGAATGCTCTCGGAGAGTGACAAACGTGATCCTGCATTCCTGAGTTTGATGGAGTTCATCTCCGGGAAGGAGGGCAGACAGCTGAGCACTTCCTCTGTTCATAGCAGTGCAGGTCTGTGCCCCACGCCCTGGCGTGTGTCAGAAAAATGTCCCGACAAGATTTGGAGAGCCTGGACACATGGGGATACGTGGATTAAACTTTTTAGCTTTTATAAGTTGTGAAGTAGGTATGAAATTTATTTTGGAAATTGGTGCTGGATGTACGGGGGAATGATTTTTTTAAAAAGGTGTGTAATGTTTAAGGTACTCAGTTTAGTTTATATTAGGTTATAAATTTATATGTATGAAATTACTCAATCTTGCTTATACATATTTATTACTTATTTTTGCTTTGTATTAAAGTGAGTTAAAAAGTCATTTTTATATGTTTGTGTTTGTGCATTGTTTCTTGGTGGTTATGGGTTGGGGTCTTAAGACGAAATAAACAAGATTTTTTTTAGGGCTGAACTTTTTATTTTCTTTTTTTGTGTATTTTTTTGTTTTTTGGTTTAAGTTTAAATTTCAAAACTGGGTTGAGTTGGTTTCAGGGTCTGAAGTTGGATTTTTGGTCACAGTTGTTTTACTTTTCTCAATGGTTTTGTATATATTTTTTTTTTTTGTAAGTGCAATAATTATTGAACAAGTTAGATACAGTGTTTAGTATATAGTTGTTTTTTTATAGTTTTCTTTGATTTTTTAACTTTAATTTACTTGAATCAATGGGCTGCACTCCAGAGGAGTCACAACTCTCTTGTTTGCCCTTGAGCGAGAAGGTTTGGTAGCTCATTCAAACAACCTCCAAAAGTCCACTCCTATCTCTGAAGTAACACCTTTGCTCACCTTATTGCTCATTTTTAGCAGGACTGGGTTTAGATATTTTTTAATTACAGACTTTTGCCTAAAAAGCAGTGACTGCACCACATATTCAGCAAAAAGAAATTCTGTGTGAAAATAAGACACTAATCTTTGAGACAGAAATTTCTTCCCAGCTCCTGCATGGAGCAAACCTCACTTCACACTTTCTGGATTTTGCAAACAGCCTTAGAAAAACACCTGTGTTCAGCAAGGGCGTAGAAAACATGCATCAAATCTTGTAATTATAAGTCACATACATCTGAACGTTTGCTGTGGCTGCTCTTAAATATGTCATATATATTTTCTGAAAATTGAGACATGGCTCAACCAGCCGGGTAAGGGTAGAAAATACAGCTTGGGTGCTAAATATGATCATTTGCTAATGAACTTTGTGGGCTTTTCATCCAGCAAACCTCCAGAGAGACTGAATAAAGTGATTCCATCTGGTACTGGAAGAGAAGGATGCTGCAGCCAGGAACTCCTGAAAGTGAGCTGGGAACTGTGTTTGTCCAGAGGCTTGGAAGAGATGAGAGTCACAGGAAGAGACACCAAGTATCTTTTATTAGACCAGGTGGTGCTTTGTATCTGGAAAAAGCAGATGAGACTTGGGTTGTGCTGTGTCCTCAACAGATAAAACACGGGCCAACCGCAAAAGGAAAGAGGGAAAATGGATAGAAAAAGGTTAACTAACTCTTGGAATAGAAGGAAACTGTTAGCAAGGGAAGAGGCGATGACTTGTCTCCCTGAGTAGTGTAAGTGGAATAGAGAGGTGTCATTAGGGGCTAAAGAGAGAAGTTTGTACCATTAGAAATCCTAGTCAATGTTAATCAGATTTTCAAATAATGTGTTTCTTTATGGAAAAAATAATTTAAAAAACCCTCAACCTTTGAAAGAGTTTCTAGGAATGAGGAATTGAAGTATAAGAGAAATAGCCCCTGGCCCACTTAGCACATCCCTGGGACTGAAAATACTGAAAGAGTTAGAGCAGAAACTCAAGTATTTGTCTTTCATATGCCATACAAATGCACCTTTTATGTACTTTAAAGGGCTTATTAACTTAAACTATTCTTTTAAAGAAAATGTGCTGTGAAGACTCAGGATTACAGGGAGCACCCATCCCACAAGAAAATGTCACTGAGGGAAGAAAAACTTTTTTTAGTAACAGCAACCATTTGCTTTTTTCCTCGATACTACCATGGTACATAGTAATAATACTGGGTCTTTCCCAGCACAGTGCACCCATGAAGGAGAGGGGAAGCACAGCAGGGACCCCTTCCACTGTCTCAGGCTGCTCCAAGCCCCAATGTCCAGCCTGGCCTTGGGCACTGCCAGGGATCCAGGGGCAGCCCCCGCTGCTCTGGGCACCCTGTGCCAGGGCCTGCCCACCCTCCCAGGGAACAATTCCTTCCCAATATCCCATCCATCCCTGCCCTCTGGCACTGGGAAGCCATTCCCTGTGTCCTGTCCCTCCAGCCCTTGTCCCCAGTCCCTCTCCAGCTCTCCTGGAGCCCCTTTAGGCCCTGGAAGGGGCTCTGAGCTCTCCCTGGAGCCCTCTCCTCTCCAGGTGAGCACCCCCAGCTCTCCCAGCCTGGCTCCAGAGCAGAGGGGCTCCAGCCCTGGGAGCAGCTCCATGGCTTCGCTGTGGTCCAGCCCCACCAGTGCCTGCTTCCACCCTGCTGCCAGCTTTGACAAATCACTTCAATTTGGAATTGATTATTCTGGGCTTGGGGTTGGATTGATCTCTGACTGTGGGGCTCCTGCACAGCTTCTCTGATCAGCCCCAAGAAATGCAGCTTGCTAGAGCTCTTAGTTTGGAGGGTTTTACCCCAAAAGACTTAATTCTTTCACCACAGTGGGTAATACATGGCTGGTAAGTGCAAATTATGATTTACAATGCACTGTCTAATACTCTCAGTGGTCTCAAGTTGCACCAGGAGAGGTTCAGTTTCAAGATAAGGCAAAATTTCTTCACTGAAAGAGTGAAAAAAACCCCAAACTGAAAAAAAAAACCCAACCCCATCAAACCAATAATCTCTCTTAATTTTTATTAATCATCCTGTCATCAGCACTTAATTTTTCACTGTGGAATCCTCTCCTCCTTCCCTTTTAGAATTTAAATTGATTTGTCTCTACACAGAGGAGCCCTTTTTTACCTTCTTTTTTTTCCTGTTAAAATAAATACAGCAGTCATAGGAATTCTCTTTTATTTGGTTTGCTGTAATTGTGCTGGAGGCCGGAGTTATGAATTATCAAATACTTAGTCTGAATCAACAAGTGAATAAGAGTGAGATATATTAGGAAGAGTTAAGTGTGTTTTCACTGTTGGTCTCAAATCCAGACCTCTGTCTGGGAACTGGTGCTCTAAAATATCTGGATGTCACAGAGAGCCTTAATGTTTTGCTCTCTTTTCCAGTTTTCTTCTTCTTTCCAGTCTGGGTTTGAATATACAGTGAACACTGCAATGGTGCATTTGAATTAAATTATTAAAATGCCACTGTGTCTTCTGTTTATGGAAACTTTTTTGTTTGTAGCTGTCCTTCTAAAATGGTGACTGGTGCTTTGGCACTGAGTTTTAAGATACAGAGCTTATTTCAGTGTGTCCTCATCATCCTAGAAATCCATGTAAATCATTGCAATCTTGACATTTTTGTGTAAGGTCTGTATCCTATAAACTATTAATGAAATATCTAAGGACTGGAATATATAAAGTGGAGGTTTAACTGGACTTTAGGATCTTTTGATTAAAAATACATGTCAGGATGAAATATTAATAGATCTGTGTATGTCCTGCTGATCAGATGGGCTGAGGGTCCAGAGAAACTCTTGGATTATGTTTGTGTGGTAGATGCTCACCACATCTGAAAATTAAAGCCCAGTGAAATGTTAATGCAAGAGAAGGAGGCAGTTTGCAGTATTATGGGATGTGTTTCCATGAAATAATAAGCTAACCTTATTCCCTGGCTGTTCTTTCCAGGTAATCCCTCAAATGTTCTCCTTCCTTGATTTTGTTATTTAATTGTTCTGGTGGTGAAGGAACACCTGACAGTGCTATTGAGTGGACTAACCTGGGTGGTCCCTCATGCTGAGAACCTCTGGCTCAGTTTCAGTTTTATTTCTGTTTTCCTGTAGCCCAAATTATGGTAGGAAGATCAAAAATAGTGGAAAGCAAAACCCCTGTGCTGGAAGACTCAGAGATGAAACAGAAAAACCTCTGAGTCTGCCGTAGTTATTTGAGAATAATTAAGCTTGATAGAGGAAGAGAAGGGGATGAGGGGAGAAAGGCAAAGTAATAGGATGCAGGAGATCCAGATATTTTGGTCCATTTTAGAAATATCTGTGTCTTTAAAATGCATTTTTTGTCAGTTTTCGTCCTCTACGTGTTTGTACCTATACCCAATGTAGAATGAAGTACATTTCAAACTGGGAAGGTGTGAAAATATCTAGGACCTGAGGGGAGTGCTGGAGCTGGGTCAGGGCAGGCTCAGGCTGGAGAGCAGGGAAAGGTTCTTCCCCCGGAGGGTGCTGGGCACTGCCCAGGCTCCCCAGGGAATGGGCACGGCCCCGAGGCTGCCAGAGCTCCAGGAGCGTTTGGGCAGCCCTGCCAGGGATGCCCAGGGTGGGGGTGTTGGGGTGTCTGGGCAGGGCCAGGAGCCAGACTGGATGATCTCTGTGGGTCCCTTCTAATTCAGGATATTCCAGGATTCTCTAATTCCATGGCAGCTCATAACACACAGAGTAACCAACTTCCCCTTTTCCTCCTCCAGGGCGTTTCCTTGCTATTAGACAATCCCATTGTCTGCAGGGACTGCGGATCCTCCTTCACTCCTCCTCTTCCTGGCTGGAGTTCTGCTGGTTGTGCAGGTTCAGCACAGCCTGTCTCTGGAGCCGGGAATGCACCAGGTAGTAAAGCCAAGTTCACACCCACTCTCCCAAACCTTCTGGCCACCCTCTCTGCTCCCTCTCTGCACAACCAGGCTGTGGATGGTTTTTCATAATTTCTTTTCTTCTCTCTCTCAACATTTCCTGACAGGAAGTCCTGATGTGAAATAAAAGTGAGAAATGCCCAGAGCTAGCAGGATGTGGAAGCTTGGAGGTACCTGTGCACCGAGGATTTTTTAAAGACAGACCACCACCACCTCCCCAGTAATACAAGCCCTGCTCTCGTATCCAAAGTAAGATTACACTGGATATTTCATGTATAAGGAAGGTTGTCTGTTCTTATGAATCTTTTGGAAGCTCTGCCAACTTCTTGAGTTGAAAGTTCAAAGGAATATTTCTTTCTTGAAGGAAATTTGGTCTTACAGTAAGAAGAACATAGGAGATGATGAAAAGAACTTAAAAGGAGTTAAACTGGAAGCTTAAGAACAGACAACCTTCCTTATACATGAAATATCCAGTGTAATCTTACTTTGGATACGAGAGCAGGGCTTGTATTACTGGGGAGGTGGTGGTGGTGGTCTGTCTTTAAAATTTTTTTTGGTGGTAATTTAATCGTACAGAAAATCTTCCTTCAGAAGCAGCAGAAGCCATGGAATGTTTAAAGTGTAAATAATTGCATGGTCTGAGGACTGGACAGTGTGGCAGTGTGGAACTAATAGCCCAGAAAATGCTGACCAGCTTCTCTCTTTCCCTTTGGTCTATGCAGAAAACAAAGATAGGATTGTCCTTATTTGCTGGAAGCTGAGGCAAATTCCTTTGCTTTTTCTCCTGAGTATCACACTGGCTGTGCTATATATGTTTACAATACATACTGCAGTTTTCCTTTTTAAAAAAGACACCCCCCCTCCCCCCATCTAATCTCTGTTTGTTTTTGAGCACAGGAGGTTTGTTTATAACAGGACTGGCTTAGTGATCTCATTCTCCATAGGCATTAAGCAGAAGTAAGTCCACATAATGAGTAGCCATAAAACAATGCATAAATGTATGAAAACTGTGTCTGGTTGTCCTTAATCCAATCCAAACTTGCCTGCAGTGCTTTGCATTTGCAGTCAGAGCTTTGCTGACATGGTCTGGGTAAGCAGCTATCTGGGGCCATCATTTATCTGTTCAGCACAACCAGAACACTCCTGGAGAAGCAATGAGATGAAACTTCAGCTCAAAAGGCAGGCTCAGATTAGAGAGCCTATGCAGAAATGCAGAAATAGCCTGGGTAAGGAAGAGTGAAAGAACTGAACCCAGACAAAGGCCTTGTAAGAGGCTTTCCAAGACTGAGATAAGGACTCTGCTAAAGCAGTGGCAGGAGGGGACTTTTTTACAATCACACCCAGACTGGGGGCGTGTTTTTGTCTACAGCCGGAAGGGCACCCTGAGTTTCACAAGGGCAGACTCCAGGGCTAAATAATGGAGACACTCTTTTAGGAATGCCATTGTGGCTGCCCCTGGATCCTTGGAAGTGCCCAAGGCCGGGTTGGACATTGGGGCTTGGAGCAGCCTGGGACAGTGGAAGGTGTCCCTGCCCATGGCAGGGGTGGCACTGGGTGGGCTTTGAGGTCCCTCCCAACCAAAACCATTCTGGGATTCTGTGAGTCTGTGCTAATCTGTGATTCTGAGAAAGCCAGAGCTTAATCTCTGTTCTCTAGTAAACACAGAATTCAGAATTTGGTTTCAGTGGCATCCTGCAGGACCTCTCTCCCACCAAAAGCTCCGTTTTTGCCTCTGTATTTGTGATTGTTATTTTTTAAAATACCCCAAGTTAACTGAATGCAAGTGAACGACAAAAATCTTACTCCATGGAAAGTTGGCTAAATAGTTAAACACAGTGAATAGATTTTGTTTTTACTTTGGCTGAAAGCTCTGCATTTACTTCTGTTCTGAGAACATTCAACTCTTCTGCTTGATGCTCTGCAAGGGTCAGACTGACAGGATGCTTGTTTTCATCTTCGGGGCTCTTTGCAAAACATTCAAAAAATGCACACAGATACAAACTTTCTTTTACTTCTGGCTATTTATTGAAGTGTCAGGACTTGAAAAGCAAACGTAAATATTTACAGGCACTCTCTCAAGTCACAGCCTGGATTTGCATCTGAATCCCTGTTTCAGCAGGTCCCGCCCAGCAGCTCATACAGGGTGGAGAGCAGCTTTCCATCCTGTGTTTGCCCTCGGCTCTAGTGCTGAGCCCAGGACTAAGGAAGCTCCTTTAACTGCACGGATTCTTTCTTTTCTCCACTATTTCAGCTCCTCGTGGTAGGTGGTTTTGTCTGGTGAGCCACACGTGTTCTTTGAAAAGCCTGATTTTCCAGCTGTTCGGCCAATTTTAATGGCTCTGTTGTTAAATGTCACCCTGTTGTTCCAAATTGAGTCCAGAGACACAAATTTACCAGAGAACTTGGGGATGCTGCAGGGCAGAGAACTTTTCTTCTTCTAAAAAGAAAAAAAAAGGAAGATCATATTCCTCGGTAAAATGGATATTTTGTTCCTCTTTCTTTCTCAGCTTTTTTTTTCATTCCCAGCTTTGTCTGCGTGTTCAGAACTCCCAGTGCCTGTGTGAGGGTGGTTATTTCTGTGCACAGGCAGGTACAGGTGCATGTTCTTGGTAAGCTGCTGTGGCAACACAGAAACGTATCCTAGCATCACTCTTTTTTTAGGATACAACATTCCTGGCTTGAATTGTTGGCTAGGGAAAAGGAAGAAAAAACGCTCAGACGTTTTGAATTATTGTGTGGGAAAATGAAGCGTTGCCAGAGTGCTGCCCAAATAATCTGTGTGAGAATTAAAAATTGTTGCCTTTCCCTGGAGCTTGAGTGATGTTTAAATTCTTCTCCAGAGTTCTGTGCACTGCTGGTTCCTTTTGCTGGAGAAAGTGAGTGGAGATGGGGTTTAGTGAGACATTTCTCTTTGTATGAGTTTGGCATTTCTAGTTCTAGTCCTGAGAGAGGAGTCACACATGTACATATAAATACATGTTCAGAAAGCCAATACAAACCTAAATCCATCGAGAAAAGGCTGCTGTGACACTAGAGACACATTGGTTAGTAGGATTTAAATGAAATGGGCACTTCCCAACTCATTTGAACCTAAAGGAGGGCTGGAAATGAAGCTGGGAGGGCGGTGGGAGAAGGAAGGAGGAGATTTGTACCTGAGAGTGCAGGGTTCTCTCTGAGAGGAGAACTGAGGGAGCATGACTTGTGTCCTGCTGCAGCCTGGAGAACAGGTACTGACAGCAGAAACAGAGCCAGAACTGGAGGATGTGCTCGTGGTTTGGCCAATGAAATAGAGAAGGGAGTGTTGCCTAAGCAAGAACGTGGCCCAGAAAATCTCCCTGTGTGTCCCCCAAGCCCGGCAGAGGAATGTGAATTCTCCGAGGATGGAGGAGGTCAGCGTCACTGGAGGCTGCTGGGGTTTGCTTGGGTGGGGTGGCACCCTGGTCCCTGTCCTGTTTGTCCCTCAGGGGTGATGTGGGGCTGGGCTGCAGGTTGGTCACTAGCTGAGTACCATGAGCACAGGAGGGCTGCCAAGTGCAGACCAGTGACACGGGAAACTTGCTCAGCAAGGGGAGGTAGCAGTGAAATCCTTTAAATACAAAGTCACTGATACCCAGCCCAAGCAGTGAGGAAAGGAAAGCCAGTACTGGAAACGTTAAAGTTCATAGACTGAAAGCTCACACAGAGTTATTTCCAGTTTTTAAACCATACCCGTTCTCACCACCTGCACATTCAGCAGAATGTTGTCTCTAACAGAGAGAACTTTTCACACGTGGAAAAACAGTCTTTGAGAAGGCAAAAAGATAGGGGCTGTTCTGGGTAAGGATAAGGAGAAAAGGATGTTTCAGCATATTGGGAAACACTTAAAAAATATCCTCTAGAGCAGAACTGCTTTTCCTCACATGAGGGAGAGGATGATTTCCTTTGGAGCATTGCCTTGTTGTTGCAGATTCATTTATTCCTGTCTGATGGATACTGGGTTGGTTAGGTTTTGTTTGGTTTCCTTAATTTCTCCACAGCATAGTTTTCCAGCTCAGGTTTTCTCTAAGCCTGGCAAATGTGGCCAGTATTTTCAAGTGATTCTGCATCTCAGAGTTCACGTTGCAAAACTTTGAGGAGAAAATTTTGTGCTTTGTGTTTCGTGCTTGTCAGAGCAGCTGTGCCCTCTCTGCTCCTCCTGGGGACTGAGAGCAGAGCTTGAAACTGTTGCTAATATAATTCTCTGTAGATTATGGCCATCTATCATTATTCCATCTAGCAAACACTCTTCTCTGATAAAAAGGAATGTAGTAACATTTGTATTTATGGTCTTGTTCAAAGGAGTGATGTGAGGTTAATTGGAAGGTTAATTAGGAGAGCTTTAATCTAAAGGCAACAAGTCTAATCTCCACTCTCAGATTCATGAGAGAGCTCTTTTCACTCAGCTTTTCCAATAAAGGCAACATTCCTTAGAGATAAACATCTCTGACACAGCAGGCAACCCCATTTATTTCAAGGTGGTTCGCAGGAATACTCACCTGGAAATAGAGCAAGGGGTTCTAGCTGCTCTGGCCATGCCATGCCAGCCACACAAATTCTTCCTCCGTGTCAGCATGGAAAACCAAAAACTTGAAGCATGGCAGTCAAGTGGGGCTTCCCGAAGGAGAGCTGTGGGGAGTGGGGTTAATCTCGGCAACCACAAAACAATTCCCAAGGTCAGCAACAATGTCTCTGTCACGGACTCTACATTTTGTTAATCAATAAGCATGGGAAAGATGAATTGCTTTTAAGATGAGCAGCCAATCAGTGCTGAAAGTGGAACAGTCAATGCGTGAAAGAATTGCATGCCCTTCTCCTTAGCTGAGCTTCACAGAGCCCAGCCCCGCCCTCAGCACCTGCAGCTATTTCTGCAGTCAGGGATTAGGTAATGGAATGGTTCCTTTTAGGCCACAGTCATAAATATCATTTAAAATGGATAGTGGAAACAGAGAACCTCCTGTAGCTGAATAGCTGCTCCCTTCTGCAGGGCCGAGCCTTGAAGCAGTGTGATAGGGATGAGTCCAGGGAGCTCTTTCTTAAACTTGCTTCTGGCCCTGTCACTTCACCAAGATAGAATTAACCTGGTTAATTAAGCTTTCCTCCCGCTCATCAGGTTGACTTCTGTCCCTGCCCCATCTCCCCATCTCAGTATTTCCCTTCCCTGTTCTTTGTGAGCACAACAGTGGGGAGAGATAAGTAAGCTCCAGAAGCGGCTGAAAGGAGTGACGAGATCATTTATGATCCTAATTCTTGTCTTGGCTGATTTGTTTGTTGTGTAGAATTAAAAAGAAAAAAACCCCCTCACACTTTAGGTTGTAAATCCCAGCAGTCCGGGTGCTGTGCTGCGGGAGGAATCACCTGAGTGCTGAGGAGGAGGAGCAGGGAGATGACATTTTAGTTCAAGCATGTGACTGCTGCAGACGCCTAAAGCAGGCAGCAGGGTAAGAAAATGAAAAGGTGCAACTGAGGGCTCTTAAGTCTTCAACAGGATTCTCTAAGAGTCCACTTAAAGACAAATGGAGCACTCCAGGAAGTCAGCTGATGGAGGCAACGAGAAGAAGAGGTTGTTTTTGAAGTGTACCTTCTATCTTCCACAATAGAGTATTATCTATTAGTTTCAGAAAAAAAATTTCTAAAAGTGTCTCACTGTGGACACACTGTTCTACAGGCAAGGGCTTCCACTGCAATCTGGAAAATTTCCTTTATTTTTATATTAAGATTGTTTGAAAAATCCTTATCCTGTTTTATGCTTGAGGATTCAACAATCACCCTTTCCACCCTTCTCTGTTTTTAAATATTTCCTTCCCATCATCGCGATCTTCATTTTTTCCTTAACTTATATCAGCATTAAGGTTTTTCACACTGTCCCTGTTTGTGTTTGTTCTCCACAGCTGTATTTATAGCTTTAACTTCTATCTCCTCTTGAAATTCAACAAGATAGCATGTTTTAGAAGCTTGTTTCCCACAGAGGTCAGGAAGGAGGACACTGTATCTGCTATTGGTGCCTGACAGCTTTGGGAAGTGTTAATCTGTATTGATGTTTGCTCTGTAGAAGCCGAGTGAGCCTGTGGCCTGTCAGGTGAAGTACCATGGGAAGTGTCAAGTGTGTGAGGAAAGTGCTCCAAGATGCCTCTCCTCATTACAGCAGCAGGGCTGGCATTTGCCTCCTCTAATTAATCAGCAGCTCACTGGTGGGGGGGGGACCTTCCTCCTCTTCCTCCAGGTGAGACTGGAACCCCTCCAAAGCCCAAATCTGGCAGGTCCTGTCTTGAGTTTCGGCTCAGGTTAGCTCCTGGCTGTCCGAGACTGGAACCCCTCACACCTCCTCCCCTGCTCCCACTCAGCTGCCCACCACAGGGTTGGCTGCAGTTTCTCCCTCTCCTCAGCCCTCTGCCCCTCCTGCAGCCCCTGTGGGTGTGTGGCTGGGATTATCCCACACCTTTCCAGGCTGAGGGTCGGTGTGTGACTGGGATTATCCCACACCTTTCCAGGCTGAGGGCTGGTGTGTGGCTGGGAGTATCCCACACCTTTCCAGGCTGAGGGCTGGTGTGTGGCTGGGAGTATCCCACACCTTTCCAGGCTGAGGGCTGGTGTGTGGCTGGGAGTATCCCACACCTTTCCAGGCTGAGGGCAGAAGCACAGTCTGCTTTCTGCCAAGAGGCAAAACCAGTGCTTTCCTCTTTCTTCACACTCTGCCCTGGGGGACAATAGCAGCCTGCACCAGGAGCTGGAAGGTGAGCACCACGCTCCTGCAATGTCACAAGTGCCATCTGGATGCTGTGGCAGGAATAAAAGAGCACTTCAGGGCAGAAGCAACACCTCCAGGGGTTCTGGAGTAGCAGCCACCTTGCTTTCCATCAGCTGAGTACAGTCCCGTGGCCTTTCTCAGACATGTCTGAAACCAGGAGCCCAGGCAACTTGGAAAAACAGCCTGAAATCTCATCCTGAATGTTTAAGTAGAAGAGTGTGGTCCTGCCCAGCTCCCAGAATGACTGTGCTGGTCTCAGCATGCCCATTGTTTTCCCTTGCTCTGGAGATCAGATCCTGGCCAGCCTGGTAGCCCAGCACCAGCACTGCCAGCAGTGGCAAACCCAGGGATGGTCCAACTCTTTTATCCATGAAAAATCTCCTGTTCTGGCTTAAGGCTGGTCACCTACTTGCTTGATGCATCCCCACCCCTGGTTAGAGGAGTTGTCTCCACAGTATGTTAATGAATGGTATTTTGATGATGGCCTAAGACATCTTAAATGGATTAAGGAGAAATTTCTCCCCCACACCCTTCTCTTCCAACTGCACAGACATCCAGACAAAAAGACAGCTGCTTGGTCAGCCCCAAGTTAACTCCGGGTGGTGATCCACACAGGAATCCCTGGCCCTTTAGCTGGAACAGGTTTTGTCCTTTTCTGGTGCCTCCTTTCCCTTATTTTTGCAGGCCCAGATGTTTCTCAGAGAGTAGGGCCTTCCCTCTTTTCATCTTGACCAGTCACATCCATACCTAGGGCAGGGAGCTGCACAGCAGACTCAGAGGGAATATTCAGCCCACTCCAGCTGTTCATGCTGGGCCAAAATGCTTGAGGGGGGAGTTCACTGCTGTGTCAGCTCCAGGCACTGGGGTGACCACGGCCCTGGGGACGCGTGGCAAAGGAAATTCCCATGCGCCCCTTCTCCTTGGGCTGGGGCACAAAAGCCCTCCACC
Organism: Oreocharis arfaki; assembly: GCA_013398015.1. Taxonomy (NCBI): domain Eukaryota; kingdom Metazoa; phylum Chordata; class Aves; order Passeriformes; family Paramythiidae; genus Oreocharis; species Oreocharis arfaki. The sequence continues at coordinate 60,060 of VZRR01005737.1, forward strand.
TGCAGCATCGAAAACAAAAGGTCTGAGTATGGGGGAATTGATTCCAGCAGCGAGGCGGCCACAGCAAAGAGCATTTGGGAATGTCCAGGCACTGCCACCACCAGTGAAAGGGCGCAGCAAGGCCTGGAATGTGCTGATGTGCAGCTTGGAGCATCAGGGCTCTGGCACAAAATGATGGGGAGCAGAGCACGGCCTCGGGGGGAAGGAGAGCTCTGGAGAGTGGCAGAGTGCACTGGGCAGCCAGAGCAGGTGGGAGCCCTGTCCCACAGGCTGGAGATGTAAACAAGCTGTTTGTTACCACTTTGTGATGAGGCACAGCACTCCACCCTTTTTCTTTTAATTTAGCTCCAATACTTGAAGTCTTAGAGCAGTACTTTGAGACTGTTTTTGTTTTGAAGGTGAGAGTTTTGAGAAGCACTCAATTCTGAATATCCACGTCTTTCTGTGCCCTCTCAGACATCAGGGCATACTGAGGTTCCTAACCGCCTTTTTTTCTTGTACATGTAATTTCAGACATGACTTTTGCATACAAGTAATAGTGAAAAATGACCCCATACGCAGAAATCTTTCTGGTAACTCCGATAACAGTGAAAGAACAAATTTCAAGGATCAACAGCCTCTCCAAATGCTCCTTTTGTAACAGACATAACAGCAAAGTAATCATCATTAGAACAGTAATTTTGTTCCAGCAACCCTTAAACTCCTGCTGTGCCACTGTATTGTCAGTCTCTGTGCTGGGCTGATGGAAGGAGAGGGTGATTCTATTAACTAAGTTTCAGAATAATTGAAGGTCTTTTAAGATACAAACTTTGCTTTGATATAGGAATTTCAAAGGTGAATAGAAGCATCAAAGGAGGCACTGGGAATGCAAGGATAGAAGGATTGAGTTCTTAGTGGTGGGTAGTTCTTGACTTTAGATTGTTTCTTGTGAAGATACTGGTTCCTTCTTTTCACACCAAAAATATGTCAAAACAAGAAATTTAATTTATTCAGTTCTCTTGGATGCCATATGTAGCTGTCGTTTTCATGATTTAATGTATAAACATGAGAAGGCATCTTTGCCATGAAATTATATTAGCAAACACTGCCTTTCTTCTAAGTACTCCTCTGAAAACTGGCTGTATCTCTGGAAGCCAGAACGACAGAGACTGTGTTACAAACACACAGACCTTCATGTGAAATGCCTTTGGTCTTGTATAATTTCTAGACTGAGCTGTGAGACGCTGTCCTGTAAAGGTGGAAAACTCTGGGGAATGAAAAGGAAACCTTAGAAACTAAAAACTTCTGCGTTGCTATGGATTCTGGATTCAAGCTTAGATCCTTGGCAGGCTTCTTGTCCTGCAAGCACGGTTCCTTCACACCCCTTTTGATGCAGACATTCATGCAGTTGTAGGAAAGCAGTACCCACAAAGAGGTTTTCTAAGTCATCTCCATGCCAGATCTGCTCAGCTGATTTTATTCCTGAGAGGAAGATAGAAACACCACAGTCTCCACAGCATACCTGGCTTAGGACTTTCTATCTTTGTGGTTAAAAATAAAATTCCAGGATCTTTCTTTCTGTCCTTGATGTTCGCCCATTCCTGTTCTGTGCTCCTGTGAAGAATGTCACTGGAGATGTTTTTCTTAATTTTGATCTGCTGAATCGAACCCAACCCAAACACACCTACACCCAAGACAAGCTTTTGGAATGGCTCATGTGCACCTGGCTATTTGCATAAACCATGAGATAAATGTAAAAAACAGAGGCTACAACAAGGACTCCAACAAAGATCCCACTGTCTGCTATAAAGAAGTATTTAGCATCTGTATTTTAATGATGTAGATGTAGAAATCTTTTACTTTATTTAAAATCGGCTGCCTGCTCACACATGAATATGGGGTACAGCCAACTACTTTGGCTCTAATTTGTACAGGTTGATCAAAAAATATTGGCATACCTTGATATTTTTAGTATTCTACACAAAGCTGTTCACCATTGGTATTGATTTCAGATTTTTTGCTTGTCTAGGGAATGGGAAGATTAATGAATAAACTCTGTTCTTTCGTATTACAGTTGAGTCTAATTAGATGATGGGATTAACTAATGTCAAGCAGACACTGGAGTTGTGTTGCTGTGTCTTTGACAAGGGTATTAAAAAAAAAAAAAACAGCAAAAAAAGCCAGTTTTCCATCATGTCCAGGGAGAGAAGGGAGAGTGTGTAGCAATATGTTTTGCTGAGGACAAGAGGAAAATGGTGGTGGGTGGGAAGAATAGGAGGGGTGTGGGGAATGGCAGGGGATGTGACTGAAGGAAGAGGCGTTTGGACACGAGCCACTGTAAACCAACTGACTTTTCTTTAAAGAATCCACGGATGAGAGACCAGAAGATTTTAGAAGCTCAGTAACAATCATAGAAGTTGTTCAGTCAAGAGAATAATTATGCTTTTAGAGATCAGGAGTTCAAGATCCTTCTCCATATACTTAAGTACTGCAAAACTCTAAACATCATAAACATAGGAAAATGCATTTCCTAAAAGCCAAAGCAGACAATAGTATCAGAAATAACACAGACTAAGTATTTTCCCCTGGAGAGACAGACTTTTCTTCACTTTCAAGATGTTTCCTTTTCTGAAATGTCAGCCTTTATGCAATACACTGCTACTAGCCTACATATGATCTTTTTTCTCTTATGTTCTTCCAGTTTCAATAGATGCCACAATGGATTACTCGTGCATTCAACCCAAATGTTTACTTTTTATTACTCTCTTTTTTTTTTTCTCAGAGTTTATTTTGGTGTATTTAACAAGCAACAGGACAAGAGGAAACAGCCTCAGGTTGTGCCAGGGGAAATTTAGATTGGATAGTAGGAAAATCCCTTCATGGAAGGCGTTGTAAAGCACTGGAACAGACTGCCCGAGGCAGTGGCGGAGTCATACCTGGAAGTGTTCGAAGAATGTCTGGATATGGGGACATGGTTTGATGGTGAACAGGATGGTGGTGCTGAGTTGATGGTTGGACTTGATGATCTTAAAGGTCTTTTCCAACCTGAACAATTCTGTGAGTCTCTGGTTTGATGCCTGATCCACATCCCCCCGTGGGCAGCCTCAGGGCCTTTGCTCTCCAGCGTGAGGGGACAGTTCGCTGGCCAGTGTGTTGGGGATGTGTGCTGTGGTCCTGGGGCCTTGGGCATCCAGGGCTGTGGCTGCTCCTGCACCAGTCCTGACCACAGTGGAGCTGCTGCTCCTGGCCCTGTCCTTCCTCTCCTGTTCCTTCACCTTTCTCCACTGCCCTGACCTCAGCAAATCCACCCCTGGTTTTGTGTCAAGCTAGAGTAGTTGGAAACAATTGCTCTTCTCTTCTTCCTGTTAAAAATCAATTATATCAATGTTGGAGAACTTGAACCGTTTTTTAAAACACCTTCACATTGTCTTGACCCAACAACCCCGATGCCATCAGGCTAATGTCAGACAAATGAAAACCAAACCAGTGCCTTGCAACAGTCCCAAGTGTCTGCTGCAGCTGTGTCAGAAAGGAAATGGCCTTGTGAGAATTAATGGCAAAATGTTGAGCTGGAGAGATGTTCCAGCAGCAAAGTCTGTCAGAGAACTCTGCTCTGGCCATGGCAACTCGCTGCGTGGGGGAACAACAACAGCATATTCCTTTGGATTTGCCTGCAGAGGCATTGGCCTGGCAGGGAATTTAACAGCATCTTTTGTCAAATAGGTATTTTTAAAAAGATTTTATGCATTGATTGGGAAACCTGCATGAGTGACTCTACAACCTGTGTTTAGATAGGGTGTCATTACAACGGCTCTGGCCCAGGTGTTAAACCTCATGGATAGTGCTGTTCCCACCCAGGGAGCCCTGGTTTGGCATGCAGAGCTTCATTGCCGTGGCAGGGCTTCAGCTCACTGCTGGGACACTGCCTGCGACAGATACCCACGGGAGGAAGCACCAGGACTTTAATGCTGAAATTCTCCTTCGAAATGGCAGGAGAGATGATTAATGCCAATCAAAAGCTTTGTGGAAAAAAACCACTGTCTCAGAACTGGGGGTAAGTGTTCAGGTGATTACAAGTGTAGATGATAAAAGCGGCACTGTGTGTTTAGACTGTTCCAACACGTGTGGCTGAACCACACATGACATCCCCTTAGGAGATCTGTTCCCAGGGCTGTACTCTGGCTGTATTAATCCTTTTGAATAAAGCATGATGGCGTTGTTAATAAATACGCAGATGGCAGAAGCTGGGTGCCTTTCAGAGCAGTTTATGCAGCCAGCTGCAGTTCCTGTAGTTTGATCCAGGTGATGTTAAATCTGTGTCCCTCAGAGGCTGGACCTCTATGGGGAGAGCACACCCAGTTCTTGTACCTGAGGCTGTACCTCCTGGCTGAACAGGACAAAGATTGCAAGACTGAACTGTGCCATGCAGTAAAAAAGAAGGAATTATGCTTTGTAGTTAACCTGAAAATAACAAGTCACAGGTTTTGGTAAGACACTGGCCATATGAAAGAAACTTCATGGTAGCGGGTTCTCTATTTCAGATGGAAAAAAACCTGAAAAGCAGCAAACTTTTCCATCTAGAAGTGGAAGTCCTGAGACAAGTGCAGTATTTTAGTGGAGAGGAAAATTAAATACTGCATTATTTTTAATTTTTGTCTAGGGGTAGATTCTCCAGAGTTGCTGCTGTTCCTTCAGAACATCAGTCAGAAAAGATGCAGGGTGTCTTATCCTGGGTGGGAACATGCATTAGATGGTGTAGCAAAGCCTCTCCCAACACTACAGTTCTGTGATGCCACAGATCCTCCAACACTAAAGTGCTACTGCTGGCATTTTTTAACAGCAAATACACCTAATTTGATAAGCTAAATCCAGAATAGAAGACTTAAAAAGTGGTGTTCAATAAGCCAAACCTTCAAGACAGCATTTCAAATACATTTATGATGTGCAGAAAATGCCCCAAACTCTTCTTGCAGATTTTGTATCGACTGGCTCTCGTTGGACATCTTGTGTTATCTACAAGATTTTCAGATGACAAACCCGAGTGTTTGTCCCGGAGCTGTGTGTCAACAGTAGGCAAATCACAACCGTTTGAGGAGCTCTGAGACAAACTACTAAAAGAAATAAAAAATGTATACTTTCTGGCTGTGAATTCTTTTTACCTGCAGACCTGACTTCTCCATATTTCTTGTAATTAAAAATTTAAAGCATAATATTAAATTCCAAAAAAAATCATTAATAAAGCCTATTAAGCTGAACTACCATTTCCCATGAGATGTTGAAAAGGCCTTTAGTTGATTTTTCCAATTTCATCATTTTGTGTCCTTTCTGGATTTGCTGCTTTTAAACTGAGGGGTTTTGTTTTGTTTTGCTTTGCTTTGTTTTGTTTTGTTTGTTTGTTTGTTTGTGTCTCTCTGTGTAGGAGGGGAGTTAATACCACAGCTGAACTTGGGATTTCCAAACATGCCCAAGGAGTCAGAATTGAAAATAGCCCAGTGTGAGCAGAGAGTCTCTTGGTATGGACCCTCCAACACCTCACAAACCCAATTTTGTTTTTTCCAACTCTATGCAAAAACACTGTGGTGAAAAGCAACCACTGAAACCACCCCAGACTTCCTCGTTTCCAGCCAAGGGACTGGTTCAGCTCCTGCAGTGCTGTGGGTTAGACATTCTCTGGGTGTTTGTACACACCCAATGCAGCCATGTTCCAGCTCAATTCAAGTGTCTGGATGTTAAAACAGAGTGGCCAACAGAACCACCAAGCAGAAATAAGTTTAAATTGTGGATTTTGATACAGATTGTGGTGTTTCTGGCTTGTGACAGCTGTGTTTTGTTTGCCATTGGTGTGACAAAATGATGCCTCTGAAGCTGTTATCTGCAGCAGAGCTGGAGTGGGTAAGAAAAAGAAAGGGTTTTCCTATCCCATGTGCTGCTTCCAAGTTGCTATACTTACCCTGGATTTCAAAATTTAGCTTTTTTTCACTTATTTTTCTGTAATTAAGTGTGGGCAGGAATTTGAGGGAGGTGATTCTGCCCCTCTGCCACACTCAGGTGAGACCCCACCTGCAGAGCTGCCCCAGCCCTGGGGCCCAGCACAGGAGGGACCTGGAGCTGCTGGAGAGAGCCCAGAGGAGGCTCCAGGATGATCAGAGGGATGGAGCAGCTCTGCTGGGAGGAAAGGCTGGGAGAGCTGGGATTGTTGAGCCTGGAGAGGAGAAGCTTTGGGGTGACTTCACTGTGGCCTTCCAGGACCTGAAGGAGCCGACAAGAAGCACAGAGAGAGATTCTTTACGAGAGCCTGGAGTGCCAGGACAAGGGAGAATGGCTTCCCACTGACAAAGAGTGGTTTGGATCGGGTATTGGGAAGGAATTCCTCCCTCTCAGGGTGGGCAGGCCCTGGCACAGGGCGCCCAGAGAAGCTGTGGCTGCCCCTGGATCCCTGGAAGTGTCCAAGGCCAGGCTGGACAGAGCTTGGAGCAGCCTGGGGTACTGGAAGGTGTCCCTGCCCATGGCAGGGCGTTGGGATTAGATGATCCTTAAAAAGTTCCTTCTAACTCTGAGATTCTGTGAATGTAACTATTAAATTATTTGGGCTTCTACTAAGATTTGCTTCAGTCACCTCTCCTCTAGCAGGTCCTCTAGAGCAGATCTGCTGCTCAAAATGCCACCTTCATTTCTGTACTTCATCCTTGGCAACCTCCAGCCCAGAGACAACAATCCTCGAGGGAAGATCTGAGGGGATCTGAAGGACGCTCTTGTGCAAACACATCTGCTGATTCAGGTGAAGTGGCTGTGAGGAAGGAAGCACCTTCCTTGTCTGCACAGAGATTGTGTCTTTTGCTCCTCTTTTGCTGGCAAAGTTGGGGCTGATGCTTTGAATGCCTCATCTTTTTGCCTACAGAATGTATTTCTCTTGCCATGAACAAGTGCCAGTTCAAAAATGTATGAGAAAGAAACATTACTTCGGTTGTATCTCACGTGCCAGTAATTGTGTTTCACTCATGAAAATAAATCATCATTTTCTTCCTCTTTTCTGTTTGTATATAATTCAGAGATGAAGTGCTTGCTTAGAGGAATGAAAGGGCTGTCAGCATCCCTGAAATTTGAATCTCAGCTCTATCAAAACACCCTCTTGACTATGAAGGCATCCAGAATTCAAAAGATTCCTTGGCAGTTTTGCTCTTTCACTCTGGAGAGCACAGGTGAAGGTGGAGTCTGGCAGGGGAGCCAGAAGAGAGACAAAAAGGAACATCCTGGTTCTGTCTGGGCTCTTTGGTCGATCCTCCCTATGAAGAGCAGAAGCCCTTAAGAAGGAAGGGGGGATGAGTGGGGAACAAGATAAATGAAGTGATTTCAGGAGGGAAGAGAGGAGGAAATGAACTTCGCAAGAAAGGAGGAGCAGCATGGAGCATCCTAAGGGAAGAACTGCACTGGAGAACAAGGAACTGTTCTGTGGGGAACAGGAAGTGCAATAACTCAGTAACAGAGCGGGTTCTGTAGGAAAGCAATGGGGGATGAGAAGAAAAGAATGAGTCTGTTCATTTAGGAAATGGGACACGGAGAAATTGGAGAGGACAGCAGAGACCAAACCAAAGGAACAAGCAGAGGGAGATCTCAAGTCACCCCCAGCTCCTGTGTGGTGAGTTCAAGTACAAGGGGAGTGATTGCTGTGTGTTCTTCAGCAGATGTGTGCTGGGGAGGGAAGAGAGCCCTTCTCAGCAGTTCCATTACGTTAATGCTGTTGTCTGCTCTCCAGAGACATTTTATGAGGGTGCATCAGCTGTTGCTCCAGGCTGAAGAGCCAATTCTGAAGGCTCTTTTCTACATCCTTGTCCTGTATTTTGGTGCCCATATGCTCCCCTTCCCACTGATGAACTAACGGAATGAATAGCAGACAGTATTCTCTATCTGAGGACATTATGAATTGAATGGAGAGAGTTTAGGGCACTAAAACTCTGCAAATATGGGATAAATTTAGTGAACAGTACAGATGAAAAAGAGGTGACAGGACGAGGCTTAAAGGAGGAGATATTTTTAAAAGGTCATTTGCATCCTGAGATTAACTTAATATTAAAAAAAGAGATAAAACAAACACCAAAACTGAAGAAACCAAAGGAAGATTATTTGTGTTTAAATTAGTATTGTGAGTCCAGCTGAGCAAGGTTTTTTTTTTTTTGGGACTACCTATCTAAAAATAAATACACAAATCCTATGCTCTTGCAGCACTCTTCTTAGGGTGCTACCAAAGCTTCTCCAGATAGAATTCTCCATTTTGGATGTCAAGCATCCTTTTTTTGAACTTTGTTTGACTTAATATTTGCCTGTGTCATTCTGCTGCTGTCTCCTTGTCCTCAGCTCATGAAGCCATCCAGGCCACTCTCTCCCAGCTGCTGATCTTTGCTGTTCCATCCCTGTGTGTGCCATCCTCAAACTTTGTCGCTGTTCATTTCGTTTTTCAGCCCCAAGTCCCTGGTGATAGCACAGAGACAGCACCCTAGCTCTGTGGAGTCTTGTGATGATTCCTCCTGATGAGAAGGCCTGATGGTCATCCAAACCATCTGCTTGATGAGGATGGGGATGATTTGTTTTCTAATGAGTGCCAGTGACTCACTCTGAAAGAAGTTGCCGGCATGCCCTGTCTGTTCAGGGTGGGACTCTGCTTTGTGTTGCGCTGGAGGTCTTTACACTGCTCTATGAACATTCTTTAAATTCTTCAGGGCTCACTTCAGAAAAAAATGAACCCTTTGTGCCTAAAAATTGGAGAGGGCCTGTTTTTCATTTCCCGTTTCCATGCAAATCCAAAAACCTCCCAAATAACTGCTTGTTGAATACCCCGGACCATTTTCTTTTCTCACCACTTGCATAATAGCGTAAAATATCACATGGGAAGCTTCTTTCCCCGTTTTCTCTTTGTCTTTTTTTCTCCCCCATTTTATACACACTGTGTTCCTACCACGTGGATAATTTGTGTGTTGCTGCAGTGAAGAACATGGAAATAACATGAAAGGTTTTGTTCCCATTTCCTGACAGGCTGTTCTGAATGAGGATGATAATGAATGATACTCTGCATTAATGATGTAGGGAGAAGCTTTGCTGCTTCTGAAGCCAAGGGAAGTAGTTCCATTGACCTTTCAGTGCCAGGATTTCACTCCAAGGATTGAATTGAAACTGAATCTGGGTTTAGAGACTTGGGAAATGGCTTTTAGGATTATTTCTGAGTGCCTGGAGTCTCTCCTCGGTGCTGAAAGGCAGGGGAAGGATGTCCTTGGTGCCAGCCTTGTTTTCCAGTGCACAGTCTCTAGTTTCCAGTGCTTTGTCCTCTAGGATCTGTGTGGGTGTTTGTCCTATCACTCATTAAATAATTATATATATCTCCTGCAGAAGTGTTCTTCACGTGTATGCACATCCACCTTAGCAAATGCTGAAGGTTTTCAGCTCTCAAAGGTATTTTTCTGCCTGGTGAGTTGAGTTGCTGGAAGTAGGAGTTGCTGATGCACCACTTAAAATATATTTAAACTTGTACAAAGAAGATTATATAAAAGATACTGCTGGAGATGAGAAGAAATTCTTTCTGAAGTAATTTTGAGCTAGTAATTGATGGAGAGCTGGCTTCAATAGCTCTTTTTGTGTTTTAGCGTTCAAAAGGAGATTGTGTCATGTCTTTAGCAGGTGTTTCAAGCAACTAAATACTTTGCTTAAATATTTCGTGTAGTTAGGCAAATAAATTTTGAACAGATAGCTTCTATTAACCAACTGATTAGAATATCAAACATGCACCCTGTTTCCAGGAGTCCCAGAATATCCATAACCTAAATTTTGAAGATGTGTGTTTTCTTTTCTTTATATAACTGCAATGAACCTGGGAGATTTGGTGCTGAGCTGGTGATCTGACCATGAAAAAGGCGGGACTTTTCTGTGCTAATGCTAAAATTAAAATTAGAAGATTCCCCTCTCTTTTTCCTTTGTTACATTTGGTCATTTCTCCTTTATAGCATCTGTGCATATCGCAGTTGTGGTACTACAAGACATCCCCAGGCATATTTTATTCTGGGAGGATAAAAATGAAGCTCTTGGCCATTGCCTGAGACTTTACAGTTGATGTGTCTCCGTCCAGGCGTTGGCAGGTTGAAGAAATTTGGAAAGAAAAGAGTGGGGGAGGATGCTCAATACATGAGTATAAAGTATAAGGATAATGTATTGACAACATTAGCAAATAAATCAAGCACAGATGTAGGAGTTTCTAAATCTGGTCATTAAATATTTACATTTTACACTCTCAAAAATGGAAAATATGTTGACATCTCAATTTTTCTTTTTGAACAAACTGTCATACCTGGCATGGTGTAAAATAGATAACAAAGAATAAACTGGTCTGGAAAAGTCAATTACGTTTCCTGAAGGAGTGAAAATGGCACTGAAAAAAATATGTCTTTGGAGCCTGGTTTGGCTGGACTTTATACCTTGACCATTATGTTTATACAGGATGATGACAGTTTGTGTTAGAGCACAAAAAGCTTCCTGAACCTGACTTCTGGAAAGTTCTTCATTGCCATTTTCTGTTGTAACTCCAATGGACCAAAGGATAGGTGTGATGAACATCAGCCAGGAAAGCATGAAGGCCTGGGTTGTTTTCTCTGCATGTGGAAGTGAGCTGCAGGAGGTCTTGGTCTGGAATTAGAAAATTATATTTCTTTTTTTTCCAACAGAAAAAGACAACTTTTGAGAGTTCAGATGATTAAATGCATATAAGGTCATATTAATAAATTGTTCTATATTTGAGAAGGAAAAAAAGAGAATTATTTAGACTGTCTGTTTCTCATCTTTTTCAAATCATTCCCCTTCGATGCTCACAGTAACCAGACCTCTTCCTCAGCCAGGATCTCTGTGTCTGCCACGGGATTTCTTTTCCAAATGTGTTGGAAAAGAAAAAATAGTCAATGTGGAAAAAAATGTAATCACTATCACTTGAATTTTTGGTTTTGGGTGAAAGTTGAGGGAATGGTGTCTCTGAAGGCAGCTCCGGTGTCTCGTTACTCCTCCCTTACCTGAGGTTGGAAGAGGGCTTTGTTTTTATTGCAGGGATTTTGGCACCTGGGAAGTGCATCTCTTCCAGCAGGATGATGTTTCTAATCAGATTAGCTCTGTATTAACAGTTTCTTAATTGCATGTCTTTTATTTCGTGGTCTGGAGCCACAAAGTTCGTGTGGGCTGACGCAAGACGTGAGGAGGCAGCAGAGCACTTTGCCGTCCGTGAGGCTGTAGTGTTACATCCCTTACAGGCTTTATAAACCCCTGGGCTCAGGAAGGAGACCAAGCTGATATTCACTCCATTTCCACGTGCCACTTGGCTTTTCCTGCCACAGTGTCACATTTGTATTGATTCCAGTATCGACTGACTGAAAACCAGGACAATCGGAGCTGCATCAGGCTTGTGCAGGAGACGTGATGATAACAGAGAAACATATTCCTAAAGAAGCAAAATACTCCCAGGGAAAATGTGTGCCATGCAGTGGAATATATTTTTGGACACTTACCTGTGTGTGTGTATTAATGACCCAGTGATGGTCACAGGCTCTGCAAATCAGTGAGAAAAAGCAGATAATTAAAATTACTGCCTCGGCAGGGAGAAGCCACAGGCCCAGCTGTGAAGAACTTCATCCATAGACAGGGGCTCAGCTGGATATTTTGAAGTGAAAGGGCTGGAAGAGGCATACAAAGAACAAGGAGAGAGGGGAAAGCAACTGGAACTCTCAGGAAACAGGAAGAGGGATGAGGATCCTGCGGTGAGGGCTGTGTGGTTGCTTTTTTCCCCTTTCCATTCTGATTTGCTCTAGTTAGGATGGCCTTTCATTAGGACACTCAGCTCCTGCTATCGCAAATGACTGGGCGGACAGAGACTGAAGCACCTGAGATTTCTGAAACTGAGAGTCTTTTTTGTTGAGCTATGAAAGAAAAGTGAGATGGACAATATAGGAAAGTTGGAAAAACAATAAGGACGTCAATGGATGCTTTTTAAACCTTCTGTAACAGAAAACTGGCTGCAAACAAGATGTAAATAGGCAGGAACATTGTTAACAAAAAAGAAAAATGCCTCTGGATGAGATTTTGAATGGGAGGGTGAGAATTCACTAGAAATGGGTAAATTAAGAGATGAGAACAGTTCTCAAGTAAAAGGAGCTGTATTTTTGTCACAGCTAGTCAATTTAAGATGGAGATGCTCTAGCTGGACGTGCTACTCCAGCTATACACCAAAGCCTACATTTGAAGTATTAAAAATATTCTCTCATGAAGCTGTATAACAGAATATAGCTCCTTTCAGGGCGATGTGGTGGGTAGGATTCACTGGGATGAGCTGAATCATTTGGCCCTTATGCTGAGTTAGACCAGTCTGATGCACAGCAGAAGGACAGGGATTTCAGAAGGTGCATGAATGATCTGAATCACTGTTTTTCCCCATGCCAGCCCTGGACACGTAAGGGAAGAAGCAGAGTGAGCATGTCCAGAAGGTGTTAGTGAGGGGTCAGCTCATTTTCTGAGCAGCGCTGAGAGGAAGGAGCCAGGCACAAATGTGGGACATGCTTGAAATCTTGAATTGGCCCCGAGAGAGGAGAAGGCTGGAGGGCACTGTGGATTAACAGAGTGGAGAATGCTCCCCCCAGGTCCTTGATGTCGCTCAGTTCCTTACCCTGGAGCGCAGAGCAGCGGGGAGAGCAGGCAGGGGGTGTGGGCAGTGAGCACGGGTGTGTTTTGTGGAGGTGGGATGAACAAGGGGATGATCACTGCCGGCTGCTGAGTGGTTATGAGGAAACTATGGCTTCTCACACAGGGGTTAGCACAGGCAGGAACTGGTGAGTCGGATTCAAAAGTGTGGCTTCAGCAAATGCAAAGTGTAAAGATTCATTACCTGGCCTGCTGATCCTGGCACATGTTTGGCTGACTCGTTCAGCCCCACTAATACAGACCTCACCTGTCCTCCCACACACCTGGGCAGGAGTTTTTGCTCCCTGAGTGCTGTCACTTGCTGGCCCAAAGCCCTGCTCTGGGGAGACAGGCTGTGTGTCACCTCTGAGAGGAACATCTTCAGTCAATGACAGCTCTGGGTCACATCTCGCTAAAGCACTAATAACCACATAACTTCAACTGGTGCAGGTCTGAAAAGTCTCAGCCTGGGATCTGGCTGCTTTGTATCTGCACAGAAAGTCCCACTTTGAAGGAAAATACTAATTTATCAAGCACTGAAGAGCATGCAAAAAGAATGAAATAAGCTCACCCCTCCTTGTTTTCAGGCTTAGACTTAATAATGACACTGATTCCTGATCTTTTAACTGTGAAAAGTTATAATAGGTACAGCAAATGAAAAATTGTAATGTTTAGATGAGTAAAAATGGGTATTTTCTTCATTAATTTGGGAACTGCACTGAGGAAATCTGTACTTTGTTGGCATATTACTGCTTGAGCTCACTTTCATTCATGAAAAAATATTTCCATCATGATTTTAAAAGGGATTTTGCCAGTTTTTTAAAAAGAAAATGGGATCTCAAGCCAGGACTAAGTGTTGCATCCTTACAGGAATTGATCATCCCTATAGCACCATCCTCCTTTAATCCCAGGAAACAGAGAAAGCAGTGTAAAGAAGTGATTTGGAAATGCAAAATTCTTACACCTTCTGGAGAGATGAATTCCCATTTCAGCACGGGGGGACTCTGTGTTGGCTCTGCTAATGATGAGAATGGTTGGAATGGGGACCCCTTGCATCTGAAACTGTGCCAAGTCAAAGAGGAGAACCTAAAATTCAAAGTTATTCATAAAACAGTGAGAAAATGATACCCCAGGGAGGGGGGGGCCTGCCAGGGAAAGGAGAAGCTGCCTTGATTAGACCACTATTCGCCAAACTCTTCGTCCTAAGGAATATTTTGTTGGTGAGGAGGGGTATGATAGAGGGGGAATTGCCTTTGTTGAGGATTCTTTTCTCATGCTTTGTTTTTCTCGAGCAGTAACTCAAAATTCTTGAAATTCATCATAAGCCTGGCTGATTTACAGGTAGATTTTTCCAAAGGCTGTAAATTCTGGTGGTTTCATTGGAGCATCCAAGCCAGGTCTGTGGGAGTTACAAGCAGAGGTGTCTAACAAGTCATGTTTTTTTCCTTATTGGCTTTCTCAGGAGAATGAATTAGTTTAGTGACATTTTCCAGTCTTCTTTCATCTTTGTCACAGGAATGGATTGGATATTCCTTCTTCAGTAGATTTTCCTGGAGTGCATTTCCAGTCCCCGCCATCCATTCCCTTGCCTCACCTACGGCTGGTGAGTTTTAATGGGGGAGCTGAAAGGGTGAATGCAGAATATTGAAAAGGTCAGAACAACCCTACAGAGCCCTGTGGCTCAGGCACAAGGTGGGGATTAACATTCAGATACCTTCCACTGCAGCAGAAACTGAATCACGGGATGAAAACAACCCCTCCTCATGACAAGGATTGCAAGTGGGCAAGGGGAATAAACTCTTGGCCTGTTCCTGTAGCTGTTTTCACATTTTAGTAACTTTGTGCTTGTCTTATATGACAAGGTCCTATTTGCTGGTAGTTAGTAACTTTCATTTTGCTATTTAATATCTGAATTCTACTCTCAGAGCCTGTGATCAAAAATCAAACTGTAAATTGAGATAATTGAGTTGGGGTTTTTGTTGGCTTTTTTTCAAATTGCTGACTGTACCAGAAAAATAAACTCTGAAGTTTATATTCCTAACAACTACCCAGCCTTTGTTTTTCTCCTCTTTCCCTTTACCTACAGAAAAACAGGAAGAATTATTTTGGCAGGGTCACTTTTGATATGCTTAGCCTTCAAAAATGAAATAGACTTCCATTTCAAAATTTCTAACTGAAACTATTTTTTGGGACATGCTTGAAATTGGAAAACTAAAATATTTTGCTTTTTTCAGATTTTTAAAAAGTTTTTATTTTTGCAAAATATTAAATATTCCCAAATACTTTTGGTCCACCTGAAACTGCTTTTTGGGGGCCTGAGAAGCTTTTCCTGGGCTATGTCTTTGTTTGAGCCTGGGCTTTGTGATGTCCACAAAGCTTAGGCAGGTGCTGTGCTTGGGTGGAGCAAGTGCATGAGGTATTTATTGTGTCCAGGAAGCCTTGGGTACATGAAGTCCCAGGATGGGAAAAACCCCTCAGTGAGCGTTGTTAGAATAATTCCTCATGTTCCAGCTCATCCAAGTCATTGTTTCCTTAAGTTTGTAACAGTCACTGCTGTGTTTGATCCCATATTTTATTTCAAAAACCCAAACTGTTTTACCATGTCTGACTTCATCAGTGCAAGTTTAATTAAAGCCTTCCACCAGGTGGAATCTTGTTCAGCCTTGTGACCCTTTTCCATTCACTGGGGCTTCTCCATTCAATCCCATCGAGTGGGATGGAATTCCCTGGGGTTTTGGTCTGTGGTGAGGCAGTAGATGTGGCAGGGGCACAACTGGCAGGGATTTCCACCTTTCTTAGCAAGTGAGGTGTTAATCTTCACTGGAGAGTTCTGCAGAGCCTTGGGAGGTGCATCGTGGCTCGTCTGCAACTCTCTTGGATCCTTATTTTAAACCTCTTGGAGGCTGGGCTTTGTGTTAGTGTTTGCAAGTGACAGCTTGCCAAGCTGGGGAGCAGAACGAGCTGTTGTTTAGGATAAATAGGAAACATTATTTATATACAGGAAGGAATAAAATTGACAGCTAGAGCAGCAGGAAGAAACCCAAGAAGGGCACTTTTAATAAACGAGCATTGGATTAACCTGTTCCAACTGAGCAAAGTAAAGCAGGAAACGCCTTGGCAGGAGGTGCTGCTTTTCTGTGGCAGCAAAGATCCTGCCCCTCCTCCTATACCTGAACTCTTAAAACACAAACAGGTTAGGTCAAAAATCCCTGGATTTAGGCATTCTACACTGAGCAGATATGACAGCCTGAGGCTTTCTGTACATGCTAGGTCAGTGCAGCAGGACTTTGCAGAGAGCAGGGGGTCCTGGTGTCCACTGCTTGTGCCTTGAGAATCAGCAGAATCCCAGGAGAGTTTGGGTTGGATGGGATCTTAGAGCCCATTCCATTCCAACCCCCTGCNAGTCTCTCTCCATGTTTCCTGTAGCTCCTTCAGGCCCTGGAAGGCCACAGTGAGGTCACCCCAGAGCTTCTCCTCTCCAGGCTGAACAATCCCAGCTCTCCCAGCCTTTCCTCCCAGCAGAGCTGCTCCATCCCTCTGATCATCCTGGAGCCTCCTCTGGGCTCTCTCCAGCAGCTCCAGGTCCCTCCTGTGCTGGGCCCCAGGGCTGGGGCAGCTCTGCAGGTGGGGTCTCACCTGAGCACAGGGGCACAGGGGCAGAATCCCCCCTCCCCTGCTGCCCACGCTGGGGCTCAGCCCAGGGCATGGGGGGATCTGGGGGCCAAGGCATGGCCAGCTCTCATCCACCGGTGCCTTGGTGGCTTTGGAAGGATACGGATGCTGAAAAGCTGCTGGCAGGGAAAAATCCAGCATTTTGCAAGTATTCTGTGAGAAAGTTGTTGGTTCTCATGTGAACAAGCAAGACAGTTTTCTAAACATCTTGCAAGTGTTGTTTTGTTATGAATCTAAGTAGAAAATATTTTGAAAATGGGTGTCATGAAATCCAACCAATCACTTGGAGAGGTGGTTGGACCAGAGATCAATGATCTTTTGAGATATACCAATGCGAGGGTTATACAAATCCCGCCTGTAATTAAATAAATAATTCACCTTCTCTCCAGCTTGGTCCTTCATTACTCCTCGCCGTCCGTGTTGCAGCAGCGACAGGAGGATGTGGAAGTTCAGTGAGTGCCTCCAGGGCATTTGGTTTTGGGTGAGAACAGCCAAGGAATTAAACTGTGTGAGGTTAATAACTGTGTAACCCTGCTGTGGTGGCTGTGTGTTCATCACCTCTCTGAGCACCTGATGTTATCCACAGGCATTCTGGGGATCTGAACCAGACTTCTCTCTGATCGCTGCTCCAGTGCAGAATGGATTTAATAAACCTGAACAAGCATGGCTGTACCAGAACCAGCACTGATTTCCATGTGCAACATGCAACAACCCAACACATTACACCATCTGTCCTGCCTGAAAGGCTGTTCTCAGGGATGGAGGCCAAGGTCATGGGCTAAAGGAATTCCACAGACATTTTTGTGGATGCTTTATGGACATTAGACAGAGGTGCTCCATGGACTCAGGGAATGATGTCTGTGTGTTTATCTATCAAAGTAAGTAGGGAGTGGATGGAGTGTTGGGGAGTGTGAGACTTGGCATGACATAAATGGAATAATGGTATGGAATAAGGGGTGGATTTTGCCCTGCTTTGGGCTGGGACAGAGTTTATTTCTTCTTAGGATCTGGTCCAGGGCTCTGTTTTGCAGTCAGTACAGAATAATGTTGATAACAAGCTCATTTTTCGGTGGTTGCTAAGCCGTGTTTATCCTAAGTCAACAACATTTTGTGTCTCCTGCTCTGTACCTGTGAGGAGGTACACAAAAAAAAGCTGGAAGGGAACACAGCTGGAACAGGTGGCCTGGACTGGCCAAAGGCATATTCCCCACCATAGAACGTCCTGCCCAGTATATAAACTAGGGAGCTTCCCGGATCAGGGTTCAGGGATTGGGTCTGGCATTTTTCTGTGGGTGGTGAGCAATTGTATTGTGCATATTTAAAAAAAAAAAAAATTATTATTGTTATTGTAATAGTAATAGTTTAAATTTGTTTCAATTTTTAAACGGTTCTTATCTCAGCTCGCAAGCTTTACTTTTGGTTTTCCTCCCCATTTTTCAGGGGGGAGTGGGGGTTCAGCAAGTGGCTCCATGGAGCTTTTTTGCCAGCTGGGGTTAAACCACAGTAACCCCCAAGGGTTCTCCCCAAGGCTGCTCCCCCTGCTCATCCCCAGCCTGGATTGATCCT
>VZRR01005737.1:87193-107542 GCA_013398015.1 Oreocharis arfaki
CACCTCAAATGCTGCATCCACTTCTGGATCCCTCACTTTAATAAGGACATTGAGGTTCTGGAGCATGTCCAGTGAAGGCCAACAAGGCTCATGAAGGGTCTAGAAAACAAGTCTCATGAATGGCTGAGGGAGCTGTTTAGTCTGGAGAAAAGGAGGCTCAGGGGGGACCTCATCACTCTCCAAACTCCCTGACAGGAGGGTGGAGTGAGGTGGGGCCTGACTCTTTTGTTGTGCCTTCACTGAGAGGAGCAGAGGAAATGGTCTCAAGCTGAGACAGAAGTGATTCAGATTAGATATTTAAAAACACAATTTTCACTGTTAGGGTTGTGAGGCATTGGAAGGGGCTGCCCAGGGACGTGGTGGAGNGGGTGGATGGTTAGACTGCATGATCTGGCAGTTTTCTTCCAACCTTGATGATTCTATGATTCTATGGCTGCAATGACATTTAAAAACTTGTCTAAGATTTCTTTCTGGACAACACACTGGACTCACATTGTCTCTCTGAGCTTGCACAACATCCCCTCCCAGTGTCCCACACCCACATGTCCGTGCCAGGACCCCACCTGTGCCNCTGGCAGTTTTCTTCCAACCTTGATGATTCTATGATTCTATGGCTGCAATGACATTTAAAAACTTGTCTAAGATTTCTTTCTGGACAACACACTGGACTCACATTGTCTCTCTGAGCTTGCACAACATCCCCTCCCAGTGTCCCACACCCACATGTCCGTGCCAGGACCCCACCTGTGCCAGAGTGTCCCCTGTTATCTCTCTGTCCACCAAGGTCTTTCATGAAAGGTTTTCTGGAAGATTTCCTGGAAGATTTCCCTTTATTGAATTCTGGAAATGTGAGTAGAAATTGCATGTGGCTATCTCTGCAGCACCACCCCTGCACGCTTCTGCTGTTTATAGTGAGGGATGTGGGTGGGTGGCAGGCAAAAGGAACACACAGGAAAATAATTTACTCTTCTTTGAAACACTGAATGTTTAACCTCACAAAAAAGTACCCAAATTCTGCCCGTGGGAGATGTTGTAGTCCCATCTGCCAAAATATATGTTTGTTCTTTATAATTTGTCAAAGGAGAGTTTTGACTGCCAAAAACTCATCTGATCTAAGTTTGATACTGGTTGACATTATTCTAATAAAAATTAACTTTGTCTTATTATGCTGCTTGGGAAGCAGATTGCCAAACAAGCTTCAAATAAGCAACTATATATTTAGTAAATTATCCTTAATTAATTTTTATTGGAAATGCCTTATTATTGATGCTGAAGACTTTATTGAACTGTTTCTATTCTCTCAGAATCAATATTTGCTTGTTCGTGACAATGGTACATGTGTGTAGTCCTTTAGAATTGCAGTCATTAGCCCAGTACTCCAGTGCTTCTATTACAGCAAATTGAAAACTTTTGCTTTTTAAAGGAAAAAGTATAAGTGTTATGATACGTTATGATAATGATTAGACTAAGAGATGTTAATTGGAACTATGTACTGCACAGTACAGGAGCTGTAACTATCAGCGTTGTGCACTACTGTTGAAGCAATATTGACACAATGATATTAAAGCCAAGAAAACCAATTATTAGGTAGAGATTGATGTCACTCACCCAGACCAAGGACCGTGGGCAAGTCTCTTTGGCTCAGCCTGCAGGAGCGACCTTGAGGCACATTCTCACTGTGGGGAGGAATTCCACACGCACCCCAAGATGGGGTTTATTAGAAGATCCTCCCATTAAAAAGTGGGTCCGTGTTTCTGCAGTCTAAAGAAACCTTCTGTCAGTGAGGTGTCCTCAGGCCAGCTGTGTCAGTCAGCAGATTTAGATAAGCTGTCTGTGGGATCGCTTCTTTGTTCCGTTATCAGCTCTGCCACATCTTCAGTCCACTATCAGGGTGTTTAACTTCGGGATCAATGAGTTAATGCTTTCAGCATTATTCATCCTAAACCCAGGATGATGTCCTCTTCTCCATCTACCACTGGCAGCTCTGAAAAGGGGGCATTGCTGGAGTTGTTCTGCCCTCACTCCAGGCAGAGCATCCTGCTCCAGTTCTGGAGTTTAACAGGAGTGGGGCCTGTGCCCGAAAATGGCCATTGAGTACGTGTGTTGTTTGTAGGCAGATTTCCTGTGTTTTATAGCCAAGCCAAGCCTTGTCCCTCCCAGGATTTAGCTGTAGGAATGCCTTGGCTGAGCCACTTCTACCAGCTGAGCTGGGATTATGGCACTGCTGGATAAAGGCAACAATTTTGTAGACGTAGAGGGAACTTCAGTGGCCAAAACCTGAGAAGTTAAATTGCATCATGAGCAGACGTGGACTCCTTTTCCAGGAGTGTGTTTGGCATGTCCAGTCTGACTGACCACATCAAACATGTGACAGCCCAGGTCTGCGCCTCAGGCAGCTGTGCCTCTCAATTTTAATTTTTTTTCATTTGACCAAAGTTATAACAGGGTTGTCAGGAAGAAAACGTAGGAGATGCAGAACTACAAAATGTAGTGTATTTCTGACAGACCTTTTACTGTATTATTTGCTATTATTTCCTTGTTACTGAAAAAAAGACTTCCTGATAGATGTTTCAATAAGATCTATTGCACTAAGGAGAACAAAGATCATTTTTCAAGCAAATACCAGCAAAATATCTAGTGAGTATCAGCAGAGCTTGAATTCAGTTAATGGCATATTTGAATTTTGTGTATTTTTTCGTATTTCATATCAAATAGCAAAATGAGCTCAACACATTACAGCAATATCAGCTGGTTCACATTAGCCAAACCCAGTGGGAGATAAAAATTAAAATTTTATTTGTTCATTGTTAAAATGAGCCTTCTAAAAACCATGAAAGAACATATGAACAACTTCTGGAGGCGGAAAAAATCTAAAGTACTGCTTAAATTTTGTACATTTAAATCAAAAATAAAGATTCCCAAGAAATTGTTTGGACAGAAGAAATACAGCTCGTGCTACATTTGAGGAAAAAAAAATTTTGTGAGACCAATTTTTTTTTTTAAAATTACTTTAAAATACTCCATTATCTGAAAAACCTGTCTTCTTTTCAAGTGTTCAGCAAATAAATACACCTGAAAATCTTTGGTATTTTCCTGTCCAGCCATGCTCTT
Organism: Oreocharis arfaki; assembly: GCA_013398015.1. Lineage (NCBI taxonomy): Eukaryota > Metazoa > Chordata > Aves > Passeriformes > Paramythiidae > Oreocharis > Oreocharis arfaki. The sequence goes on from VZRR01005737.1 coordinate 90,305, forward strand.
TCTGCTGGAATTGATTAGATTTGGGTACTTAGTACCCAGTCTGGGTCTTCACACAGCTGAGGCAGGAAAAGTGGGAGGCACAGCCAGATGTCCAGTGGGCTCTCCTGGGAAACCCTCCCCTGGAAACCCCCTCTCCATGTGTACACACGGGAGCATCACTGGGGGCAGGGAGAGAGAGCAAAAAGGCCTGCGAGGAAACGGAATCTGGAGAAGCAGTTAAAGTGTTTAGATACTTCCAATTTAAAAGTGGAGATGTTTTCCTTAAAGAACTCCCCCAGGGCACTGCTGTGCTGTGAAGGGAGCTTTTGCCAACACTCTGGAGGCCTTGAAGGAACTTCTAGTGCTGTTCCACACTCCACAGGAGTGTGGAGAGAGTGGTCAGTTCAACCACAACTCCTCAGTCACTGTGCTGATGTAAATTATAGAGGTGTGCTGCAGCCGCCAAAGAGAAATGGAAATCATGAGGCTGTGGCTGTGTCAGAATTCACCAAATGCCTCCTTGGAGGCACCTACCTGGAGGACTGTGTCCAGTGTGGGGCCTCAACACACGGGAGAAAACCTGTTGGAGCCAGTCCAGAAGAGGCTGTGGAGGTGCTCCCAGGGCTGGAGCCGCTCTGCTCTGGAGCCAGGCTGGCAGAGCTGCAGGTGCTCACCTGGAGAGGAGAAGGCTCCAGGGAGAGCTCAGAGCCCCTTGCAGGGCCTAAAGGGGCTCCAGGAGAGCTGGAGAGGGACTGGGGACAAGGGATGGAGGGACAGGACACAGGGAATGGCTTCCCACTGCCAGAGGGCAGGGATGGATGGGATATTGGGAAGGAATTGTTCCCTGGGAGGGTGGGCAGGCCCTGGCACAGGGTGCCCAGAGCAGCTGTGGCTGCCCCTGGATCCCTGGCAGTGCCCAAGGCCAGGCTGGACATTGGGGCTTGGAGCAGCCTGGGGCAGTGGAAGGTGTCCCTGCCCATGGCAGGGGTGGAACAGGATAAGCTTTAAGGCCCCTTCTCACCCAAACCATTCTGGGATTCTCGTTTCTTTGGAAGGAAATAACTCTGCACTAAACACCAGCAGAATTCCCAGTCACAGGTGTCCCTTGAAGTGTGTCCCACTGGGTGGTGTGACCTGCTTGTCCATAAACTGCTGGGAAGGGGGTGTTTTTCCTTGTCACAAAGTGTGCAGTTAACACCAATGTATTGCCAGGAGTGTGCTTGAAAGCCTTCAGACAGAAATGATCCCCAGGACTGCCAGGCACTGAAGGTTCTGCCTTGGAGGGTCTCCTGGGGACTTCAGAGGATCACTGGGTGTTCTTCTTGGGAGGTAAAACATCAGAGGAGAAATGAGTCTGACAGGAGCATTCCACTCCAAGTATTATTTAAACCCAAGGGGATACGGAAGCTGAGGTCTGTTACTTGGTTAAATACCTCTGTCTAATTGCTTGTTAAGAATCGAGATTAATTTCTTAAGCACTGGAGAGTTTGTGAGCTTATTTCCCCTTCTCTGAAAGCACCTGCCCTGCAGCTGATGTGAGGCCAAGGTGAAGGCACTTTTTAGCGCTCCAGCATAAAAAATGTTGATTATATTTCATATTTTGTAATATGTTGACTCACATGATTCCATTCTTACCTTTTTTATTGTATGGAACACTAAATGCCTGGTTTCTTGCCATTTTTTCTGGAAAACAGGATGGAACGAGTAAGAGAGCTCTACTGCCAAACTCAGAGCTCCACTTTAGTCCAGATTATCTCACCAAATGCTTTTCAGTGGAAGCAAAGTCTCCCTGTGCCCACCTGTGAATCCTTATTGCTCTAGAAATCCTTACCAAAGGAAGAAGAGAGGGTCTGTTAAGCACTTCATGCCAACATCCTCTGATTGAGGGATGATTTAGAATTCCAGCAAAACCTGGGGTAGCACCTTGCAGGCCATTTCTGTCTTGTTCTCCAGACGTTCCTTCACATGCTCTCCATTTCTCACTTTTACATAACCCTATAAAAGAGGAGAAGAGGATTTATTTGTTTTTCCTGTGATGCTGTTACCCAAGCTAAGTAATTGAAGAATATAAACTTCCTGATTTTGGTCCGATTCAACTTTTGATAGTCACGCTGAACACTTCAAACTCCCTCGGCAATTCCAAATGATTCTTCTTTCCCTCACTCTTCACTAACACCCGCAGGCTGCTGTTGTGTGCAGTAAACTTTCGCTGTCTCTCTTCCCTGAGGAGCTGGAAATGGTTCCTGTAAGGCAAGTACTTAGCAAATCCATTTGTAAATTGCGTTTGGAAAGCTCGGGAATGGGCCGGGGGGCGGGGGGTGGGAAACAACATCAATGGAAGATTATTCATTCAGTGTGAATTTAGTTACACATTTTCAAGGCAGTATAGATTTCCCTCCTGAAAATAACCCATCAAATTTTCTAGGCAGGGGGGAGGGAACCCACCTAAATTGGTGCCTTTTTTTTTTCATGTATTCATAGAAATATGGATTACAGAATGAATTATCATAATTTTCTCACAGCATGCCATTTCTTGAGTGATGTTAATACCTTGATGATTGATAGTCAATGTAGAAGGAAGAACATTAATAGTAAATACAAGAGTTTTATTTCCCTGTCTATACATTTTTATTGTATTTTGCCAGAAACACACGTTCTTATAGCCTTGCTGCTTTTAAATATCACACTATACTGCATTTCTTGAACCATTTTTTTTCTGAAAAAATGAGCTGAGTAATTTATAAACATAAATATACCCATATTTGTGGCCTAATAAAATTTGATAAATTTGGTTTAGGTTAGAATACAACATTTTATGAGTAATCATATAGGTAGGTGCATACATTGTATTTTGAAATGGCAGTAATTTACTGCAATAACCATTGGCATAGACAGCTTTAAAATGTGCTGAGTTACTGCCTTGGACCTTCATTCTTAAAAACCCTAGCATCCCATGTGAATAAAAGATGGCTCTTAATAATTCTTGGGTTTCATGTTCACAGGCTTAGTCATTTCCTTTTTTTTGTTATTCTCTCTTTTTCTCTTACAGACTTCACTTCTTCAGTCCATTTTCTGCTGCTTATAGGTCTTCCCTATGAGTGTGATGTGTTAAAAATAAACCAACAGTGGCAGATTTCCATTTTAAACTGATATTGCTCCTCTAACACTGAAGTCCCCAGCACAGGAAGGACATGGATGGACTTGTTGGAGCAAGTCCAGATGATCAGAGGGATGGAGCAGCTCTGCTGTGAGGAAATGCTGGGAAAATTGGGATTGTTCAGCCTGAAGAGGAGAAGCTTTGGGGTGACTTCATTGTGGCCTTCCAGGGCCTGAAGGGATTGGGAAAGGTATTGGGGGTTGGCCTCCTCTCCCACGGAACAGGGACAGGACAAGGGGAAACGGCCTCAGGCTGGGCCAGGGGAGGCTCAGCTTGGACAGCAGCAGGAATTTCTGCCTGGAAAGGGTGCTCAGGCCTTGGCAGGGGCTGCCCAGGGAGCTTTGGAGTGCCCATGGCTGGAGGTGTCCAAGGAAGGGCTGGAGGTGGCACTCAGTGCTCTGGGCTGGGGACAAGGTGGGCATTGGGCACAGCTGGGACTCCATGGGCTGGGAGGGCTTTTCCAGCCTCAGAGATTCTGTGAAGAGAACCTACAAAAACCTTGGATGAGGCCTGGAGTGAGAGCACAGGGGGGAATGAATACAAACTGGGAGTAGGTTTAGATTGCACATTAGGAATAATTTATTCCCTGGGAGTGTGGGCAGGCCCAGAGAAGCTGAGGCTGCTCCACCCCTGGGAGTGTCCAAGGCCAGGTTGGACAGCTTGGGATAGAGGAAGGTGTCCCTGCCCATGGCAGGGGGATGGAACAGGATGAGCTTTAAGGTCCTTTTGAACCCAAACCATTCTGTGATTCTATGACTGTTCATTAGCTGTTTCATGTGTGAAATGAGATCTGCAAGAGTTGATCTAAACCTGGCATGCCTTTATGTAACCTGTTAAGTTACTGCCCGAGCAATGTAGAGACATTAACTTGATTTTTTAAGTGGGCATTTGCTATTTCAGTGCTTTACCAGGAAGAGATGGAAGTTACACCCCAGGACTGGGGGTGGCACTTGTGCTATTTAAGAAAACCATGCTGCTGTCTGTAGTTGTCTCTCCAGGCATCCAGCTGCAGAGAAGAGATGTGACTGCACAGCTCAGCATGGACCCCAATTCTCTTCTAAATTAAACTATTGGAGTTTAGTATTTCTAGGCCATCGAGTTTCCTGCACTACCTTTCCCTGCCTAGGTAAGTACAGCTGGCAGCCTGTCTGAATGTCCAAGAAGATGTTCTGAATTAACTTCTTGAATGTTGTTGCTCAAGATTGGGTTGATTATTGTGCTGGCTAATTAGAAAATACAGACTTCATTTAAAACATTCATTCATTTATTTAGGGAAAAAGGAAAATTCCCCCAAATTTTCCTCTTAATATGGGAGTTTCCACACTAAAGGTGTACTGCCAAAATAAAAAATTGCTGGAAGACTTTGAAACTGGAAGAAAAAGGAGATCACAGGATGCACGGGATTAATGAAAACAGAAGAGCTGTTGGAATCCTGCCTGCAATAAGCCAAAGCAGTGTAAAATGAAGTCGGAGCTGTTACATGCTGATGTTGTGATGATGACAGCATTCTCCAAAATCAGGATATTTTGCCTCTTAGGGCTGCTATGGGTCTGTCAGAATTCAGGGTTCATTTTTATTTTTTTAACAGGATTTTCTCTTTCTCTCTGCACAGCCCTAAAATTGGGGACTGCTCCTTTGTCCTCTCTGCAGTGAGTATAATCTGCAGCTGACAGATCATCAAGAACCCAGGGCATGAAGACACACGTGGAAGAATTTGGTAACTGAAATGCTCAGCATGAGCAGGAAAATACTTTCCTCAGGGGTTCCTCGTGTGTCTGGATCAGCCCTGGCCATGCTCTGAGCTGTGCTGACCCCCAGCAGCCAAGCCAAGGACTCCAGTGTCATTTTTGGATGGGCTGCTGTGGCGCTCGGGAGGTGTGCGGGTTAATTCCAGCTTCTCATGGCCCAGTGGCAGCCTGGAGAAGGCCAAGGAGTGTTTGGGATTGTGAGGGCTAAAATTAACCTCTCCCCCTGCAGAACAAGGGCACAGCTTGCTCCCCTACTAGTCAGAAAAGTGAGCACAATTTAGAGAACTGCTGCAAGGAAAGGAACAAACAGCTCAGGTGGAAGAGATTTCTGTTCGGGCAATGCAAAAAGAGGAATTATTATTAAGCAGCTGAATTTCTTACAGATCGGGTTCAGCAGGTGAATTCTTTTGCTAATTTGCAAAATTTTTACCCACTTTACCCACTGGGGTTTAGAGGTAACTGATAAAGGTGTTTGGCTCCAGATACTCACTCGGCCCACGGAGTTGCACTTGATGTATTTGCCTCTCATTGCTCAGTTGCCATTCTTCATTAGACCAGCAAAAGTTTATTTTGCCCTACACAGAGAGGCCTCAGCAAAAAAGTATCCTTGAGGTGTGTTAGCTTTCAGTCTGAGAAGAATGTAAATGGGTGTTAGAAGCTTTATTTGGTCAAATGGGGAGAGTTAATCAGAGCAGAGGAAGGTGGCCTGGAGTCCTGGGAAGTACTGGCTCCTGTCCAGTATTTATTTTAATACGTTATTCCTCGTACTCAAGTGATTGTTGGCAGTACCTGTGCCAGGCAGCAGCTCAGGTGTGCCAGAAACTGTTGGATCCATTGATAATTGATCAACGTCAACTTCTCTGAGGATGAGAGAGATTGTAGTGTTCACTGGGCCACACTGGGATGGACAGCTTTCAAACGGGATGAAAAGGACCTGGCAATTGGAACATACATCCTGCCCAAGTCTGTTTCTTTTCTGTCTCCGTGGACTTCGGAACACTGCTGATTATTTTACCCCTTCTTATATATTATTTTTTATTCAGATTTTTTCTATGTATGTTTTTAGTGGATAATAAATGCTCCTATTGATTTACCAAGCTCAATAAACTAGATTTTGATAAATACATATACACTATACCTTGTAAAGCATAATACTACCTTTATTTTCTACCTTCATTTGTGATGATTATTAATAACTATTTAATGCTTACCCATAGTTATGGGAAAATTACATATCATAAGCTTCCTTACAATATTTGTGTGCCTAATTCCAGTGAAATTTATGAGTATTTTGCTAAAAGTTGACAGCGTTTGCTCCTCCTAATAAAACATTCCATTTCTAACTAGAAAAGAGCTTCACATTACCACACAGAGTGAAACATAGTGAGTCCTACAAAGTATTTGGTGTTCTAGAGACAGAGCTGCCAAGCTGCGATGGGAACGGGAAATAAACCAATGTTAAATTACTGTGATGTGGGTTAAATGCTCCAAACAGAGAAGCTGTAGCTGTGATCTCTGTGGCCCCAGCAGGTACAGGAGTGTTGTGCAGGTTTTTCCAGTGTGTAGAGCATGACTACAGTTTTTAGTGATTAAAATAACTGAAATAATAAACCCAAACATAGCTGATGACTGAAAGCAATAGACACAATTTCAGGCATCACAGGCTGAAAAGAATCTTTTTTGAGCTGAAACTTCCAGCTCTTGAGGAACGAAACAAAATTTTAGCTGTCCAACCAGATTTATTGGCTACAACACCAGCCTTTAACGAACCTTAACAAAACAGTCAATTAACAAAGAGCTTACCAGTGCAGTAGAGCACTTTTGATGATAGCATGTTTCTCTCAATTTTCAATCCCTGTTGTGTTTTGGGTTTTTTAAATTGACTTTTCAGTTTGATTTTCTGATTTTGAGTGGTTCTTCCCAATTACCCAACTTCTAGGCCTCATCACCCACCGTACTTAATTTTGGGCTGGTGTTGCAGTCGTTATTTAGCTTTGCAGTGGGGGGTGTTTCATTGGCCCAGTGCAAATGTTCTGCTTAATTTCAAAAATAAATGGAGCAGCGTGCCTTACCCAGGGAGTATAATAACATGAGGGGGAACTTTCCCAGTGGATATGCCTGCTTTTATGTCATAGTACAGGTACTTCTTGGGCTCAAATTATCAATTTTGGGCTCAAATTATCAAAAGTTCGGGAATTGTTATTGCATCAAGTGGCTACTTGCCCAGCAGCCTGTCTCAGGCAGTTTGCTGGCTCAGGTGCCCTTCAGAGTGGTGCAGAAAGCCCTGCTCTGGGTAATTTGTCCATTCTCCAGCTGCTGCCTGGTGGTAGGTGGGTCACTTCATCCTGGAGCCTGCAGTAGCATGTCTTCATGTTTGCAGTTTCATTCCGAGCTGATGTGACTCCATTCCCGTGGAAAGGTAACCTGAGCAAAAGAACTGGCCAAATTTCTCTTCAGGAATGTCTTTCAGGTGTGAGATCTTCAGGCTAATTTTGTTGTATAAAGTATTGTTCTCTTATACTACTCTCACATGAATTGCTTCCAGCCGTTCCTTGCTACGAGAACGGTGTCTTGTAATGACTCACTCTGTTTTCATATCATTCATTAGCTTTTGTATCTTTGTTTCCCTGCATTTGCCTCTTGTTTTAGCTAAATATTTCCAGCCTGCCATTCTTCCTTCATCGTGCCTGTGATAAGTTTCACCGCTGTATCATTGCCTGCTCTTTCTTTAATGGAGAGTGACCAGAAATTATGACAATAATTACACCACCTTGCTGAGTTTAATCAGTCATGTAATGTCTTACTAAGGCTAAAATTGGAGCTATTCAGTCTGATTTCATTGCAAACACATAAAAAAGAGCTTCCCAGCCACACTGACACTCACATGTATAGATGTAGATGATGTATATAGGTAGATAAAGAGAGAACAACTGGCACTGTGTTTTTAGGCTCCTAAGCCCTGTAAGGCACAGAAGGCCCCATGGTCTGCATAAAGATTTTTCTCTCTGTGCTAAACAGAGGCTGATTTTCCAGCTAATTTGTCTGTAAAAGAAATGCATAGGAACAACTGTTCCCTAACAACATCTGCCAGTCCAAACTTACCTGAGATGGGATGAGCTGCTGATTCAAATTGAGCTTGTCCAAACACCTCCCTGCATTGGCAAGACACTAACACTTGAGTTAGTCAGGATTTGCTCAATTCTTTTGGTCAATCCAGCTTTGTAACCCATCAATACTTCATATAAGTCTTCAAAGGTCAATCTCATAGAATTGAAAATCCATCTTCTGCTGCAAATACCCAAGTGACACAAATACACCTGCCAGCCCTGTAGGCCTTAGAGACAATCACAGTGAGTTAGTTTAAAAAGATTCTTGAATAGAGGTCCTTCAGGGACATAGTCAGTTGTCAATGGTGGTGATTAAAGATTCTTCAGGCAGTAAAAAGTAGTTTAAAAAATTAATTCATTACTTAAATTGTTGTATCCACCTAAAATCCCATCCGTGTTTCTCCCGATTAAGAAAAATAAATGGCCTGTTTAGATTTTTGGTTTGGGCTCTTATCTCTGTGGTTCCCACATAAATCAAGGGTAACTTCAGTGAGACTGCTGCTTGTTTAATACTGGTGCAAACATAGATTAGCACCAAACTGACCATCAGTCTCTAATGGGAGAATGCCATGGGTTGTGTTTCCAGTGTCTCTGTCAAGGGTGGTCAGCATTTAATAACAGATGTAATGATGGAAGACACTCAGGGGGTGCTGCTGAAGAATGACTGGAGTGGGCTGGAGTAGCTGGCATGTTCAGGAGGGATGTGATAAGTACCAAAGGCTGCTCTCCTCCCTCAGGCTATGGGAAGAAGTCCCCAGAGGAGCAACACTCACGTTTGGCCCATTAAATGTTACACTTTGCTCAGAGTAAAGGTTATTAACTGCATGGGGCTGGCAGGAATCCATCTGCAATAATTGCATTCTGGTTCCTCTCTTGCTTCTGCCAGTGGCTAAGGCAATGTCCCCTTCCTGTCCCCAACAGCTACCTAGGAGCTGTTGTGTGACATTTACAGCTACTGGCAAAGTGGCTTTGATGAGGTCTTTAGTGGGATATTTTTGGAAACCATTTCAACTTTAATGGGATGCCCATCCGTCCATCTAAAAGTCTTGTCCTGTGTCCGTTATACCTTTTATAGCTCTGTGTTTCACATCTGGGAAGGTCACTTCCCTGACTTTCACCCCTCTGTCAGAGCAGAAACTCCAGTAGAGTTAAAACTTGCCTCGATTCCCAGTTTTGCTCTCTCCTGTGGTGGGGGTGAGGGCTCTGTGCTGCTGGACTGTGCCACCTGTGCACTCTACCACAGGGGACATTGGGATTCCCTCTCCCAGCTCAGACATTCCACAGCTTCAGTCCCTTTTGGCACACAGAGGATCTAGGTTGTTTCAGGTTCCCCAGCAGCAGGCACTGCGCCCTGTGCCTAAGTGCCCCTGGGGAATAAGGGAATGCAGATTGCTGCCATCCTGATGCCGTAGCAGGATTTTATGAACTATTCCTTAACTTGGGACTGAACACAGATGGCTTCATGTGGAACTGGGCAAGAGTGGGTCAACCCTTTTTTGTCCTACTTCAACACAGAAATACAGAGATTGCCAACCAATGTGATTTCCTTTGTAGCTTCATATTGACACATCAAAATAGCAAGAAATGGAGAACAGGGTGCCCAGAGCAGCTGTGGCTGCCCCTGGATCCCTGGCAGTGTCCAAGGCCAGGCCGGACACTGGGGCTTGGAGCAGCCTGGGACAGTGGGAGGTGTCCCTGCCCATGGCATGGGTGGCACTGGACGGGCTTTAAGGTCCCTTCCAACCCAAACCATTCTGGGATTCTGTGATTTTACTGTATTTTTGGGGAAACTCTGGCTATGATTTGCTGCTATGGTACTACAGTAATGGTTTGTTTTTAGGGAACCTTTTTCTAATTTCCTTTGTCAGCACATAAGGGCAGCCTTGTCCACATGGAGGATGTACCTTCGAACCATTCATGTATTTTAATTTTGAGAGGAGAGAATAGCCTGCCTCCTCAAATGCCTTCCCACCTGTGCCAGGATGGCCCTGTCTAATGAGCTGAGACTGCCTGTGGTTTTCCCTGGAGCTTTGCAGCAGTGAGGATGCACCTGCTTGAGCCAGGGAAGGTTCTTACCAAAGCTAATTCTTGCCTTCCAGTACATGAAGGAGCTACAAGAAAGATGGAGAGAGACTCTTTACAAGGGCCTGGCATGCCAGGACAAGGGGGAATGGGTTCCCAGTGCCAGAGGGCAGGGATAGATGGGATATTGGGAAGGAATTATTCCCTGGGAGGGTGGGCAGGCCCTGGCACAGGGTGCCCAGAGCAGCTGTGGCTGCCCCTGGATCCCTGGCAGTGTCCAAGGCCAGGCTGGACACTGGGGCTTGGAGCAGCCTGGGATAGCAGGAGTTGTCCCTGCCCATGGCAGGGGTGTTGGAACCCTTGTATCCCAAACCTTACAATAATTCTATGACTATAATGAGCTAAATTCTCTCTTTCCAGTTTGTGTAGGTTAGGACTCTTCTGATTATGAGAAGCAATGATGTTTTGGTTACACTGAAGTAAATTCTCATTGGGTGAGTGAAAATACACATTTTAAATTTGCATTGATTATTGTTCACGTGTCACAACTCAGGGAACTTGTGCTGCATTTCAAGGTGAGGGAGACATGAATGTGGGTGCCTTCCCCAACATCAGCCTACCTCCCTTTGGGTTGGCTAATGGAGAAATCAAAAGAAATATGAAATCACAGAAACACAGAATAGTTTTGGTTAAAAGGGACCTTAAAGGTCATCTAATTCCAATCCCCTGCCATGTGCAGGGAAATTGTTACCTCAGTAGGGGGATGTGAGAGTTTCTAGGCATTGTTCTAAGACACTGAATACAAATTTCAAAATATTAAATAAACCAAGGGTTAATATTTCCCCAATTTCTTTGCTTTATTTGCAATCAGGTAGTTTAAAAAGCTCTTTGAAGGTGTTCATAAACCACAGATACAGAAGAGTTCTCAACTGAGTGAAATGATGCAAGGACAAAACTTTTACTGACTCTGGAGAATACAGAGGCACTTGAATTGTTGTTGTTACTGTACTCACCCTTCATTTGTGTTTTAACTTTGTAATTTAGTTACTGGTGAGGTGTAATCACTCTTGATGGATGTGTTCACAACTAAGTTGTAAAAAAAGCTGCTGAGCGTGTTCTGGGAGCCGCTAATTATCCTGAGCTGTTATTAGTTCTAGTGCCAGTCAGAGATATTCAGCTCTTCAGGATTTTCTGTGCATACAAGCAGAACCCTTATTAGTGTCTGTTCTCCAAAAGCCCACCTGATTCTGAGAGCTGTCCCCAGGCTCTCCAGAGAAGTAATGGTAAGCGGTGTAAATCAGCCCTTCTTCTGGGAGAGGGATCAGAAGCTCCGGGTGAAGTGCATCCCATGTGAGATGAGCTTTCCCAACCCTCCATCTGTGCAGTATCCCAGTTTGGAAAAGTTGAACTGTGTGCTGTGCTTGTTAAGAGTCATAAATATGTTCTTCCTGGTGCAAAAGGCTTTATGTTTGCTATTATCCAGTCTTGTTTCCTGGTTCAAGCCATGATGCTTTCTGAGCAGAGTGTGTTTATTTCAGATTATTAGGATTTACCCTGGTAAGAGACTCATGCCTTGTTTTTTAGAGGCTGTAGCACCTACGTTGTTTTCCATGAGTCTTTGGAACTTGGCAGGGAAAAACACCTCCAGAACGAGAGTAAAGTATTTCTTACTATATGAAATTCTGTTCAGTTTTGGCTGAGATGTAAACTTGCTAATTTCCCTTTTTAGCACTTGATTTCTTAGCGAAATGCTGGCAGTTTGTCAAAACATAAATGGTGTAGCCTGGCACACGGTGCCACTGTGGATCATGGCAGGAGGCCATCACTGGCAGGGACACGGGCTCCTCAGGGAACACTGAGAAAGGATTTGGGCTGCACCAGACTTGTAATGCAGCATTGTCTCACCAATTCCAGTGAGTGAATAAAAAAATAACTTCAGTACTCCACTTCCCAGGCCAGATAAAGATCTCCTCTCTTCGGCAGGAGATGCAGTTTCTCTCGTGGGGTCTGAACACAGCTGGTGGCAGGTGACTGGGAACTGTTGGGATTTCTCTTTCCCCTTGTTCTCATGTGAAGAAGAGACTGGAATACAGCAGCCCTCTCCTCTTTACGGTGGTTTTCTTGTGCTAGGAGTTGCTTCAGTTGCAGTCTCAGGCACTCAAAAGTTATGAAAAGCCAGCCATGGTGCCACCTTTTAATTCAGCATCTCTGGACACTAGGGAGGGACCTCAAATCCTGTGTCAGTCCAGGCCCCTCATGGACAGAGAGCCCTGGAGGGGCTGGAGTGTGTCCAGGGCAGAGAACAGAGCGGGGGAAGGGGCTGGAGCCCCAGGAGCGGCTGAGGGAGCGGGGAAAGGGGCTCAGCCTGGAGCAAAGGAGGCTCAGGGGGGACCTTGTGGCTCTGCACAAGTCCCTGACAGGAGGGGGCAGCCGGGGGGGGTCGGGCTCTGCTGCCAGGGAACAGGGACAGGACAAGGGGAAACGGCCTCAGGCTGGGCCAGGGGAGGCTCAGGTTGGATATTAGGGAAAATTCCTTCACGTAAAGGGTGCTCAGGCCTTAGAACAGGCTGCCCAGGAAAGTGGTGGGGTCACCACACCTGGAGTATTCAAAAATGTATGTAGAAGTGGACTTGGGTTGGTGAACTCGGTGATCTTTAGAGGGCTTCTCCAACCTCACTGGTTCTGGGATTGGGGTATCCCCTTTGGCTGCAGCACTGAGCTCTCTGCCAGCTCTCTCACGTACCTGGGGTCAGTGCACCTGAGGAATTCTCTGGGAGATTCCCGGCTCATGTGTGGAATTCCTGAGGTGCTTGGAGAAGAGAATAAGGCAGAGGATTGCTGAAAGAGAAAGGCTCACCTGTGCTGGGGGCAGGTGGCTGAGAGGAATTCTCTATCCCTGTTTTTGCTGCAGGCTCTGTGTGTGTTGCTGAACAAGCCCCTTCAGACAAAACAGCTTTTGTGGCCACTCTGTGTCTCATCTCCTGCACCCTCTGGCCTAATGTGGAGAAGTGCTGAGCACTCAGAGCAGCAAATGAAATTGATGGGCAGCATGGTCACTCGGCATTCCCCAAATTAACGAGGACTGGGATGGATATCTGGACATGGGAACAACAGCAGGTTCTGGGTGCCAGCCTTTCCTCTGCAAATGGTTTGCAGCATGGCTTCTTTGGGTTGTTTGGCTTTGTGTCTCTGTGGTGGACGTGACTTGCAGTAAAAGTAAATTAACTAATGTGCGTGAGACACTCCTGGCTGTAATTTCCCCCAATAACATGTGGAATTGATATCTTCTCCATGTGCAGCAGGTTGTGGGTGGTATTGAGGTACAGATCTATGCTGCACACAGTGTACACATCACACTCACATAGGTACAAATGGTCTAACATGGACCAGCACATAAAGGAGCTGCTCCTGCTTCCACTGAAATCAATAAAATTTCCATCCATTTCAGTACTTACAGGAGATGATGGATTAGGAGAACTTAATTTTGGGCTTTGGGGAATGATATTCACAACTTTAATTGTATTCATATAAAATGCACATTGATCCTTGAACAAAGTCTCAGTACAGCTGGCCATTGAAAAAAAAATCAGAACTTTGCAAATGCCTCTGCACATTCTTCCTGTGATTAACTGTTCTTTAAAAGAGAAGAGAAGGCAGGGATGTAATAGAAGATATCGCCCTGTTTGCAATTATTCTGAGTAGTAAAACAGATTAAGTAGAGGCTTAAGGCATGAGCTTAGTGAATGTAGCCATACCTAAACAAACAGTGGCAATTCTGCTCTTTCACTCTGAATTTTAAGATTAAATAAGTGGCACAGTCATTTAAATTATATATAAGCACATGCAAATATTTGATTAATGGAGTCTTCACACTTTTGCTTGTATTTCTGACTCTCTTATTAAAATAATCCACCAAATTTTGAAGTAGAAATTAAATTTTTCTCTAATTAAAAGCATTACTTTTCAAATATGATTGTGCACCGTGACAAGTGCTCCTGAATTCTGCATTAGCACAGAAGCTCCTGAGCTCTCAGCTCTGTTGGTCTGCAGTAAAAGCAAACAAGATTCTCTGCTAAAATCTCCGTGACTCATCTAATGCTGGTGGGGAGAAACACCTGGCCGGTGCAACTCCTCGGATGCTGAGCAGCATTGCCCTCCCGCTTAACCTCCCTCTGCTTGCTTGCTTTCCTCCAGGAGTTAATCTGAAGAATTTGGATGTTTAAGAAGCATGAGGGAAGGCAAGTAAGAGAATAGAGGTTTTCATTCACCTGTGTGCTTACAAATGGTGCTGAAGCATGAGCTGTGAGCTGATTTGCGAAGTGCACGTTGCCATTCAAACATTTACAGTGTCCCTGGAAAGCACCAGGGTACCACAGGGGTTAAAATTCTTGCTCTCATCACTTTTCTATGGGAGAGGAACACAAGAAGGCTCCATCTAAATCAATATGGCTTTTGCTTTTGCTTTCAGAGAAGGTGAGGGAAAAAAATTCAGCCTCAGGTTTAGCTGGGGGATTTAATCTGGATTTACACAGGTGAAATTGAGAAGAAGGGGTCACAGAATGGTTGAGCAAGTGTAACAACAACTGGCAGCTGAAGGGGATGGTCCTGCACCACCTGCAAGGTCTGCTCATCCCAGACCTGCTCAGCAACGGCTTTGTTGCTTATCTGACTCCTCAGTGATCCCCCTTGGCTTGTTAAAGATGAAATAGACACTGCCTTTTGCTGCCAGGTGAGTTTTCTGCTGATTTAGTGAGTTGAACTGGGTCAAAAAAAAGTTGCTGCAAGGCTAAGATGAACTTGGGAAACTTTTCTTTTGGTGGCAGGGCAGACAACCGGGCAGAACTCATTTTCTGAGCCCTACTCGTGTCTTCATGTAAGCAGTTGTGGTGGGAAGAGCAGCAGCAGTGGAGCTGGGGTCTCCAGCCAACCTCAGTCTTCTTGGGGTTTTATTGTTAAATAATCATTCTTTACATCCTGTTTTGAGTAGAGGAGTCTGGCCTCGGCCACTGCATCGATCTGGGCTTAAGCTCATAAGCTTTGGGGGCAGAGGTAGGGGAAGTTTCAGTGTATGTGCGGTGTTGTTCTTAAATACTGAAGTAAAAAATGAATAATGGCTGAGTCCCTGATTCCATAGGCTGCTGATCCTGCCGGAGATTTTTATTCGGAGAGTTCACCAAAAATCTCCCATTAAGCCTGCAAAGCTCACATATTCAGGAAACGCTTACATTTAAAGCAAATGATCAAGGAAGCTCATGGACCTCTATTGAAGTGCACGAGGATCTTTACAAGTATCTCTTGTTTGTAAAGACAAATGTGCAAGGACAACTGCTGGAAGCCTAAACACCACTTCTGCTAATGAGCTGACTCTATGCCAGCACCAGGACACATGATCTTCCCCCTTCAGCCGCTGTAATTAATATTCATTTTTACTTCACGGAAATCACCCCTGTTCACTTCCCACCCCATGCCAGCATCCCGGAGCCGATCCCGCTCTCGGAGCCCACACGGAGTCGGGCGCGCCGCAGTTCCCCTCTGTTTCAGTGAAGTTTGTGGGTTTTTTTCCTCCCTAGCAAGGAGAGGCCCCGCAGCAGCGCGGAGGTGAGGGAGAGGGGGCGATGTCCGCCAAGGCAGGCCCTGATGGACGGGCCGGGGGATGCCGGGCGGGCAGGAGCCAGGTGAGGCGGGCAGGAGGTAGGGAAGGAAGGCAGGAGGGGGGCAAGCGGCCGCTGCCTGCGGCTGCAGTTCGCCGTCCCTCCGAGCCGCGGCGGGGGCACACTCCGCCCGCGTTTGGCGAGCGCGGCTCCGCGCCGCTCCCGAGCGGGGCACGGCGGAGGCAGAGGGGCCCGAGGCGGAGGTGAGGACGCGGGGGACCGAGGGGGTGAGGTGGGATAGGATGGGAGATGGGAGGGGGGACCCGCACTGTAGCAGCGAGGCCGCCCGAGCTGCGGGAGCCGCGGCTCCACCCGTTGAGGCGGTGCGGGAGGGAGCGAAGCCGCTCCCCTGAAGCTACTCGCCCGAAGCCGCTCGCCCCGGTGGCTCCTGGCCACGAGTGCGGCCGCGGTGAAGGTCTGTGAGCGGTGGGTGCTGCTACGTGGCGCTGTCCAGGGGAGAAGCACTTGAGCGTAGGCTACTTGGCAGCGTCCTGCTTGCCTCGGATCAAACTCTGCGCTCCTTGTCTAATATCCGGAGTGCTAGAGCTCCTCGGGACTCTGGAAATACAGCGCGAGTCCTTCTGAAGGCTGGGATTGGTTATTAGGATTCCAAAAGAATTAGCAGGCTCCTCTGAAAATATTTGGGGAAGATCAGATTTCACTCAGCTTCTGTGCAGAAAATTTGTGGTTTCAGTCTGCGCTGACGTTTGGATCTGAGAGGATATTGGGACACTCGAGATTTACGTGGTCGTCTTCACGTGAAAGGTCAGGAGTGATTATGTTCCTTTTAAAAAGGTTTTACAGACAGATGCTGGTGGTTTTGTTGATGGAGTTGCCCGCAGAAGTGTGAGGAAGCTAAACCTAATAAAGGGGTTTGAAGTCAAGGTGGGGGGGAGGTTGGTGTAATTAAATAGGCTAGTTCGTGTTTTGTGTTCGCTTGGCTGAGGAAAAACTCTTCCAGGAGTGGGAGAGCCTGTCCTGCCCTGGGCTGGAGATGAGTGGAGGGGGTAGGGTGAAGAAGTGAACATTTGCGCTTGGAGCCAGCAGCGCTTTAGCTGCCGCTCACTTGTGACGGGTCCTTCCCTTGTACCGGCCACAAACGGCTGAATCAACGCGGAGTCTGTTTATTAGGAAGCGAAGGTTTGTGCTGCTTTAGGGTAACACCCGGAGGCTTGCCCCCTCAGCGCCTCTCGTGTTGCAGCGGTGGGTGCGATTGGCCCAGGCTTGCACGGGGTGCTCTAGGGGAGCAGCGGGAGCCGGCGGCGGGGCTGACCCGCCGCGCTCTCCGGGCAGCCAACAGGTCCCCGCGGTGTTGATTCGCCACCTGAAACTTCGCACGCTGAATTCAGGCGGGTGGTAGCCGAGCCGCCGAGCCTCCGAGGAAACAGGCCTACAGGTGGCATTTGGGGATAAGGCATCAGCAGCAAGCACAGCCTCGGCAGTGGGTACGCGCCGGTCCGGAGTTGGGCTCAGTAAGTGCCGAGAGCGGCTTTGCCGGAGGTTCCTTCCTCGGCGCCGCGGAGCATCTCCCGCTCGGGCAGGGCGGGGGGCGCGGGGTGGGAGCGCAGCGCAGC
>VZRR01005737.1:107878-127911 GCA_013398015.1 Oreocharis arfaki
AAAGTTTCCCGGTGGAAGGGGGTAAGTCGGGTGCGAGGGAGGGATGCGCGGGCGGGGGGGATGCTGCACCTGCGCTGCCGCGGCTCCTCCGGCTGCCTCAGCCCGGAGGCTCCCACCCTGCTGGGGCAAGGACAGGGCTCCGCGGCCGGAGCCGGGAGAACCTCCTCCAGCGAGGACGAACACTTCTCTCTCCTCTTCCCCATCGGTCCCTGTCGCCAAGCAGAGGAGAGACGGTGACCTCAACTGTTGTGGTGTCGCTTTGAGGCGCGGGGTTAATTTGCGAGGGCCAGTAGCGGCAGAAATGCAGCGCTCAGACTTTAATATCTGCATATGGTAATGGGTAAAATCAAGGAACCCGTTAGTATTCTGCTCCTGTAATACTTGGCGCGGGAGAGGCTGCTGTTCCAGCTCATTTCCGAGCTCCTTTGGGGGAAGCGGAGTGGTGCTGGGTGCCTTTCCTGCTGCCTTTTCCCGAGTGCCTCAGCCCTTCAAGCATCGGGGGAGTCCTGCGGAGGGGAGACGGGAAGCTCCTTGCCTTGCAACCACAAAGCTGCGGGGAGACACGTTCTCGGGCTCGGAAAGCCGCGGGAAAGCTTTGGGAGTAGGATTATGGCAGGAAGGAGCAGAGTGAGCCCGGTGCCCGGCTCCTGGTAGGTGATGTGACTCTGCTGCCTGCCTTTTACACACCCCGGTGATTTTATCTATCCCTGTGGCTGATGCGAGCCCTGTGCTTGAAATGTTGTGCGAACTTGAGGGATGTACGGTGAGGTCAGCCGTGGAGGCTGGAGCCGGAGCACTGAGATTACCTCGGGAAGAGCAAGACAGACGTGTGGGTGGTGTCATCTGGGGGCACAAGCCGGGAGAGGCAGGTGCTGGCTTTCCAGCCTCTCTGCGTGTTTTGGCAGTGGCCATTAATGATGGCTGGATGCTAATTCAGAGGGAGGGGTGTGGTAGTAGAAGGGGTTTTTTTGATGCAAATCAATTCCCGTTGACTCATTTGGGCTCCGCCGAGGTGTGGGGGGAAGCCCCTGTGTTTTCAAGGCGGCTTGCTCCCACTCCCATCATCAGAAGTTAAGGTGGAAACATTTCCGTGTCTGTTCCCACCCACCCCCCGACGGGAGGAGGTTCGTGACATACAAATTTCTCAGACTGCTCTTTGGGCTGTCTGCGTGTTAAGCAAATACGTTTCTCACTTCGACTGAGAACAGTTTTGCTCTCTGATAAGTGGAAACCGGGGGAAAAGAGACATTTAAAAATAAAATCAAATCGTAGAGCTGGAGTGGTGAAGCAAATGTTCTCGAGATCCCACGTAACAAGCCGGGGATGAATGCAAACTGTTCCTGCCGTGTAACTCTTCCAAATTCAGTTCTCCCCAGGAGGTGCGATCTCCTCCTGCCTCCCAGCAGAGCCCGATCTGCACGGATCACGGAGCGGGTGTGAAGGTGCTTTTCCCAGCCTCCTGAAGGGGCAACGGGAGCGTGCTGGCACCGCCGCAAGAGCGGCAGCCTTGTCATACGCGTAACCCGGCACCCACAGCAGCGGCGTGGGAACCCGCCCCGCTTCCAGCGTTCTGGGATGTCAAAGCTTGGCGAAATTTGAGGCAGGTTACTCCCAAATCGGGGACTGCTGGCTCTCCCCTCTTGCTTCAGCTGCTGTGGATGTGGCAGGCCCCTTTAAGCCACCCTCTGGAAGGCACAGTGACTGTAGGTGACACATGATTAATTTTCCAGGGAATGACCGTGGACAGGTAAAGGGACACTTAAATCAGGCTCACTCGTGATTTCATTCAGAGTTTCGTAGTGCAGCCTTTCACATCCTGCTTCTTCTGTAACTTCCAGATGGCAACACGTGCACATGTCTGGAAAAGTATAAGAGTATCTAATTCCTCTGGCAAAATAGGAGTGGTTGTTAGAGCAACCTGCTAACACCTTCACAAGTGAGCGCTAGTTGGGTGTGCATTTTGCACATGAAGAGGTTCAGTAAGCTTTGTGAGACCGTGGTTATCACCCATTCCTCCACCAACGAAGCATCGTATCAGCTGTGCAAATGAGCTGCTCAGATCTGGGCTCTGGTTTTCTGTACAGAAATGGAAGCCCAAAGTCTGTTGACTTGCTGCTGTGTATCCATGGTATAGATGTGTTTATTACCTGTGGGACAGCTTGGGGTTGGTGTCTGTTTGGGACAGCTCCACTGCAGTGCTGGGTGGGCATCTGCTGTAGACTGAAGCTTTGTGCTTCAGAAGCTGCTACAGGACTGATTCGGGGATGTAGAGGGCTGACAGAAGAGAGTGGACATCAGACAGGAGGTAGAATGTGCCTTGAGTTCTTTTCCCTCGATTTACAAAATAAACTTCCATAAGTTCCTGAGGCAGTGCTGCTGGCCCCTGGACACTTCGGGAACCGCATTTTTACTTGGTGGGACACATCCTTAAAAAGTGGGATCCTTCAGGTCTCCCTCGCTTGCTGTTCCTTTCCTTCTTCCTATGCCTTAGCAGCCTGAAATCCATGGAGATTTACTCCTGATTTAAGTACTCTTTTAACCACTTCAAACGAGGGATATAAGTTTTTAAAACTCTGCTTGTGGTTAGCAAGCATGTGAAGGAAATAAAACCAGTAGCTTTGTACTTTTCCTTTCATGGCTTTAGTAAACTTCTGGAAGCAATTAGGCCTCAATCAAAATGCTCTTAAACAGGAAAATAACATGAACAGTAGCTTTCCTCTTTTTTTTTTTTTGTTTTGGTGGGGTTTTATTGGGTTTTTTTTGTTGTTTTTTTTTTGCTTTGGTTTTATATTTGTGTCTGCATATGGGCCTCTGTCCAGCCAAGCAGCAAAATCTGAAAATAGGAAAGTAAATTCTGGTCTTAGTTCAGTTGTAACAGTAAGTCTGATATAAAACCATTGGTTTGGCAAAGAGAACCTTTTTACAAGCTTGGTTTTGGATCGTCTTCATCCAAGCTTGAAGTAAACTTAACAGACTTCTGGCAAAATGAATCATTGGGGTTTTTTTTAATGTGTGAACCGGCTGTTTTTCTCTTAAACTTAGAGTGCACAGATGAAAACTGACCTGTTAGCCAATTATTATTTGCTTCTTGGTACTTGAAACATGCAGATGCATAACTGAATAGTGGAAGCTTGAAATCTGGATCAAGCCAAAAGTCTGCCTGAGAATTAAACCCAAGTTTGCTTGTTCTGTCCTATTAATAGTTTATGAATTCAGTGTCTGAACCGCAGAAAACTGTAGTTAAAGTGGCAAGGATTATTGCTCAAAATCCTGCAATCAGAGCTTGCTGTTTTAATTAAAAATAACTAATCAACTGATTGATGAAGGGAAAAAAAAGTGCCTTGCAGGTATATATTAATTTTGCTGCTACCAGAGGATTCTATCTGATGCATTTGTTGACATGAAATCTTTTGGAGGAAGAGACAATGAGTGCCTAAAAAGCTTGTGCAAGCACAGCAGAGCGGGGTTTTGGGAGAGGAGATGCTCCTGCAGCTCTGCACGCTTGGGAGATTTATTACGAGAGACTTGAAAATGAGCACTAACTCAGCAGCAGTGGGAAGTGGTTTGTTTTTGGCAGTTCGGGCAGCGGATGTGATCCCCTGGCAGCAGCTAGGAGTGTTGCTGAGCTGTTAGGATGACCGGCTGTTCTTGGGCCACCGCATACCTGGCTGGGCTTTCATCAAGCTGCAGCTCCAGAGAAGGTAGAACAAGTAATTCTGCTGGCTGGTGGCAAAACTCCAAGGAAGAGCTGAAGTCACTCAGGAGTGTTTTGTACATATAAATCTATGGATCTGACCTCCTTATGACCCCTCTTATGTGCCCAAAACACAGCCTTGTGTGTGGGAGGGAGAAGGGTGCTCTCCCTGGATTCACTTGGGAAGGGAAAGCCAGTAGGGAGGAGGGTGATCTGCAGCTGGAGAGTTGGCTGCATTTGTCCTGCGTCCCTGTGGATTCCCTTGCTGGCAGAAATTCGACCTTGTCAGTGTGATTGCCCTCGATCCTTGGCTAATCTCAGAATCCCAAAATGGTCCAGGCTGGAAGAGACCGTAAAGCCCATCCAGTCCTACCCCGTGCTGTGGGCAGGGACACCTTCTGCTCTGCCGGGGTGCTCCAAGCCCTGTCAAACTTGGCCTTGGACACTTCCAGGGATCCAGGGGCAGCCACAAAATATTAAGGAGCAACCTTGGAGGTTCCAGGGTGTAGCAAACCCCAGCACTGGGGAGTTGGGGATGAGTAAGGGAGCCCCTCTGCTCCCTGCCAGTGTGGGAAAGGCAGGGGAAGGTGTGAATCGTTTGTTTGTTTGTTTGCTTAGGCTGCATTGGAGGAACTTTGTCTCTGTTGGGAACCTCTTGCAGGGCCTTTGGAGAGCAATTAAGGCCCAAGCAGACGAGTGGTGGATCTCAATCAGGGAGCTGCAGCTGCAGTGACAGCAGAGCTGGGATGAGCCAGGTGCCGGTCAGGCTCTCTGACCCTGTGGATAAAACCCTTTCTGGAGCTGTGCTGGCTCATAGTGGGAATAACCACTGGGAAATAGTGCTCCAGTAGGAATTCACATCGGTTGCATCAAGATTGCAATCTTAGCCTAAAGGTGAACAGAGGAATCCTGGGCTTTTTCCCAGTTTTCCTTGGAACTTCAAACAAACCAAGCTTGCCTGTCGTGGATGTTTGCCTGAGGAAGGGCCGTGGACTGCTGTCCTTCTCCAGCCTATTTTGTCTGTCATCAAGAGAGTGCCCTGCAACATAGAAAAAGACAGTGCTGGTTCAAATAAATTCCCTGGAATAGTGCAGTCTGAAGGGCAAGGAAAAAAGAGCAACAGACGGAGGTTCAAAGGGAAGTGCCACAAAGGCTGCAGCTGTTTTCTGTCACTGAAGTACTCCCTTATTTTTTTAATTTAGTTCATACGTTTCATTTTCTAACCTGAACAAACCATTTGAGGTATCAAGAGAAGAAAGTGAGGTAAAAAGGCAAAGCTGACTGATTAAAGCCAGTGGGAAGATTTCTGGGAGCAGTTTGGGAAGGATGCAAGGAGAAAAATGCTCCTGATAAAGCATTTTGAGGAGCCATCTTAGTAAAAGACTAGTGAGCCCTTTCTAAGGTAAAGATCGTGTCTAAGAACTGAAATGCTGATCTGGCTGGAGTGATTTAATTAGTGGGAGACAAACATACAGCCACTACTTTTACCTGTGCTTTTGTTTATTTTTTTTGCTGTTAAGCAGTCAGATTTGGATAAGAATTTGAGCCTAAAATAGCTTTGTTTTTCCAGAAATACACATTAGCACACATTTCTACTTAAAAGCAACCCAAATAATTCTGTATTTAATGGCTTAGGGCCCAGGCTGTAGGAGGGAAGGTGTAAATAGCAGTGCCTGAGGATCTGGGAGGGCTGTGTGCTAAGGGTTGGTGCTACGATATGTCCATTTTCCAGACTTCTTATTGTAGCTGGGGAGCCTTGCTGCACAGCCAGGGTGTTGGTTGTTGCATTCACTTCATTCATGTGCTGATTGCTGTATTTACTTCATTCTTGTGGTTCCCTCTCGCATATTTTAAACAGATAAAAATACTCCTTTGCTTCCCTTTCACATCCTGGTTCAGGGTCCAGCCCTTGGAGGGTTTTGGTGATTTTTTTCTTTTGGATGAGATGTACAACTGCAATCTGTTACTTTGCATTTCACGTGGTGCGTTTGACAGAAACATGAATGCTAATCCCAGTGGGAAGAGTAATTTGAATGGCTGATTGCAACATTTTCCATTTCCCCCTCGGTATCTGGAGAAGCAGCGCTCCTGTCTCAGTGGGTGTTGCTTTCCACTGGGCACTCCCATGGTTGGTTTTGGCAAGAGGAAGAGAGCTCCTGTGAGCTGATGGTCTGGGTGCGCTGGGAGCTACCCCATGGGAATGCTCCACATGGATATTGAGGGCTCTGTGCCATCTCCCAGCACCTTGTGAGTGTGTAACTCCAGACTTCTCTGGTATCTGTGTTATGGGACACATGAGCTAACAGTTCTACCAAGATATCAGGAGATTCCTTGGACTGGCAGCTCCAAACATTGCTGGGATGGCATTGGGCAGCTCTGTGTTCCCTCCTTGCAGATCTTGGTGTGAGCCTGGCCTATTTGTAGGGGTGTCAAGCAAACACCCTTTTCCCTGTTCCCATCACAGGAGCTGTTCAAACTTCAGGGATGGATTTTACAGCACTGGGCAGGTGGCGCTTGGATCATGGGTTGGAAGTGGGCGTGGCAGGGCTGCGTTTGCAGCTGCATTTTGATCTTGGAGGTCTTTTCCAACCAGGATTCTATGGTGATTACTATCACAATTGTGGAGAAAAGGAATCTTTTTCTGAAAAGAGAAATCCATTATGGCCTGTTGGGAGTGGGAGAAGAGGCAAACACTGCTGATGTGGTTTTGATTGAGCTTTCATTTGACTGTTTTTTGAATGTTTTCTCTAAACAACAAATATTTGAGTGTGGCTGCACTCCAAGGTTATGTTCTTGAGAACTATGGCAGATCCTTATTCCCAAGATTCTCCCCTGAACAGAACTGTGCTTCACCAAGCAAACTGAATTTATGGATTACAAAGATTTTTGGGTTTTTTCTTCCAGTTTTTACACTCGAGTAACATCCAAGCTTGAAATAACTTGGGAACCTTTGGCTTCTGGTGGTATGTTCAGCAAGACAAAATAACTTGGGCTTTATTCTCTGCTCTTGTCTGCAAACAGAGATTGCAAGTTTGAGGAAACTGTGAGGCAGCGCAGTGCAAGTAATTAGAATATGGTGTATTTAATTTTACTGGTTGCATCTAGAACGACTGCAAACTAGAAATGAAACCTGCGCTCTAATGGAATTAGGTTGTGACACTTCAGTGCCATGAGTATGACAACGAAAAATGAACAACTCGATGTGGGAATAGATTGCCATTGAATTTTTATTGTTTTCAGTTCCTGTCAAAGAAAGGGAAGGGGGGCAGATGTGTGAGCACAAGTTCAATTCAAAGCAGCACTGACTGGTTTCTGAATCCATTTAGCTTACGGAGCTTCAAATTATTTAACATTCACAAACAGGATCTCTAAATCTCTCAAGAGCAGTCTGAACTCTGTTACTCAGATGTCCACTAGCATGAATTTGTTCATAATAACAAAATTGCTGCAGTTCTGATAATCAAGGAGCTTTCCAGGACCCTCATTTTACTTAGGTTGCTGGACTTTTTCCCCTGTAGGGGCCCAAATCAATCATAGAGCAGAAGATAATCTTATTCAGCAGCCTTCCCTTACTACTTTTTCACAGCTTTTTATTTTCTGAGAGCAATGCCTTTCATTGGAGTAAAACTTGCAGTTCAAAAAAACCCCCAAACTTTTAACTTTTAACCTTGTGAAACAAGGTTATTTGCGTAAGTCCTTACACCTGAGGAAGATCTGGATAAATGCACTCAGTGAGTTTCAGATGGTTTTGGTTTTTAAAGATGCACAGCCCTTAAGAAAATAGGATTCATGGGAAGGGAACCACAGGGCTCGTAAAATTCACTTAGTATTTTTAAAAACTCCAGGCAATGAGATACTGTGAAAACACAGCTGGAGTAGGAGAGGAGTGCACAGCCCCCAGGCATTCCCCAGCAGCCTCTGTAGTGTCCTTGTGCCTGGCAGCCCCCTTGGGAAGCAGAGGAGAGGGAGGGGAAAGGCTCCTGGTGGGGGGTGTTTCTCCTTTCTGCAGTTGCTCTGGATTTATCCAGAGGTTTCTGTGGCTGAGGGAAGCTCAGCAATATGGCAGCTACAGCAGCACAGGAAAGCTGGCCACCACTGTGGCCTTTTTTCATCTGGGAAGGAAACTGGGGGGGACTGAAGGTACTGAATAGATGAATCAGGCTGCTCATGAAATTCATAGTAGATGGAGGCTTTGTCCACTGGCACTGCAACCCACTTCCCTTTCAGCTTTTTTTCTTCCTGATTAAAACTTCAAACAGCAATGAGGCAGTGGAAGACGGGGCCTGCATTGCCTCATTGAAGAGAAAGGACAGAGGATTACTGAAATCCCTTAAAAACTCTCTTTTTTGGGGGTGGGGTACAATGATCTCCCTCAGAGTCTTTGACAACGTTCCTATTCTGATATCTTTGAAGGCAGATTACAAAAAAAAAAATCTTCCAACTGCTAAGGGAGTCTCAAACTAAAGGGATTCATCCATCAGAAATATGGATGTTATGTCCTCTTGCCCTCCCACAATTTTCAGGATAGTGACAAGTTTATGACTTGGGCTGCAAGCCACAGAGGTTGTCATTGAGGGCATGAAATTCCAAGTTCTTTCCAAGGATATCCTTGTATAACTCCTGTGGAAGGAACGAGCAGGTTGTTTTGGTGGCACAACAGGTGACTACGATGCCAAGGCTACTGCAAAAAGAACTCAATCTTTTGAGCCACACACTTCTGATACAAGTGGGGGCTTTTTGGATAGAAAGGGATCAGTTGGGGCAATTGTTGGACTGCTTTGAAAATAATTGTGAACTGAAATGAGGTTGGCACTGGTCCCTGTGTGCTGAGAGGAGGTGGTGGTTAGGTGGGGACATGTAAAGCTGATGGAGAAAGTGTCATGTAGCTGGAAAATTTTTCTAATCTGAAGTTTGCATTGAGTTACCTGAATGTTGCTGTAGAATTCTTCTGTCTCTGTGCTTCAGAGTGAAGTAAGTCTTTAATGTGGTGTTAAAACCAACAGCTGCAGTTTGTGGAATCCCAGACTGGCTTGGGTTGGAAGGGACCTCAAAACCCATCCAGTGCCACCCCTGCCATGGGCAGGGACACCTTCCACTGTCCCAGGCTGCTCCAAGCCCCAATGTCCAGCCTGGCCTTGGACACTGCCAGGGATCCAGGGGCAGCCACAGCTGCTCTGGGCACCCTGTGCCAGGGCCTGCCCACCCTCCCAGAGAACAATTCCTGCCTAATATCCAATCTAATCTAATGCCCTGCTCCTGTCTCTGTACATAAATATCTCTTTCCCTATGTCAGTACCATCCAGCGCTGCTGTTAGAATACTTGAAGTGATCTGGGAGATATCCAGGGTCCTGAAACGACAGAACTTAGGTCACTAAGCACAGGGAGAGTCCCTGAGGCAGGAGCAGCTCCAGTGGGACTGTGCAGTCTTGCAAAAACCAGTTCCTTTCCAAGACAAAAACCTTGGAGATTGGCTCATTGCAATTATTTATCCTGTAGTGTCTGCTGGAATTCTGCATTTTGGGATGTAGTGGGAAACCACCTTCTGTCTCCTGACACAGGTGAATGGTCCAGGTCTCTCTAAGCAGAGGGGCATTTATCCATAATGCAAAAGGAATGATTTTTTTTTTTTTTTAATTAAGTGCAGTTGTAGAAAAGGCACACGAAGGTTTTAATTTCAAGACCTGTGTAGGTCCATCTTGTCAGCCAACATTTGTTTGCAGTTCTCGTACTGCTATATGTGATCTTTTAGCAAAATCAATTGCAGCTTAATATTACACGGGAAATTAAGAGTAATGAAATCCATCACTGAGGTCCCATTGTGAGCAGACAGGCTGAAACTCTTGTTAATGTGCTGGTTTACTCACAGAAATGCTCTTTCCCTTTCACTCCGTCTCCTGATCAAATTTTAACAGGAGGTTTGACATTTACATGACATTCACATCTGTAAGAACACTGTTTCCTTTTCCCCACCGCTCCCTTTTCTCGGAGTTAACATTTTGCTGGAAGCAGTGAGAGGGAGTGGAGAAGGGAGCCAGTGAGAAACGGTTGCTGTTATAAATTGGTTGTGTTCTCTGGGCTGGCTACAACTATTTCATCCTTCTGGAGTGGTGGGGGAAAAGCTTTTACCCACGAATTGGTGGCAGTTTCTGTGGCATTATCCAGCAGACTGCCTGGCCATGGACCCCTTGTTGCTTTTAGCAGAAGAAATTGTGCAGGGGCAGGAATAACATGCTGCTTGCTGCTGGTATGGATTTGGATGAGGCTGTGGGGCTCAAGAACTTGAGAAGGAGCTGGAAACCTGGGACTACGCTGTTTTACAGCCCTTGGGGAAGGATGAGGGTGGATGATGCTCAGCCAGAGGGTCCCTGGCTGAGCTGACTGGAGACCTTGGAAAGGGGACAGGGATGAGTCAGGGGCAGTGTCTTGCTCGCAGTGTTGAGGAATAATGGGAGCTCCAACAGTACTTCCCATTTTACCTGTTTTTACAGCTCTATCCACTTGTGAGTGCTTAAAGGCTCTCCAGAGTCTCCACAAAGCCATGGAGCCGCTGTCAGCTTTGCTTCTGCTCAAATCAGAACTGGCAGAGGGGTGTATGTTCCATGGGCATGCAAGAGTGGGTTTGTTTTCATGGAAAACAGGGGCATTCCTGTGCTGAAAAAGTTTTGTTGCATGTAAAGGAGGAAGGACATGGAAAACATGGAAGTTTGGATGTGAAATCTGAAGCAGGCACTGAAGGAGTGCAGCTGCCCTGAGCATGAGCAATACCAGGCTCAGAGGGATTAATCCACATTGCCATATAAAGTAAAACTTTATTTTCAGATTTTTCTATTTCCCCAGTCTGATGGCCACAGCCTTTCTGAGCAGCTATATGCTAGCCTTGCCCTGCTGTGTGTTTTTTCATAACTGTGTATATGACTCAGTCTTGTTCTTAATTCCATCATAACAATATCATGGCTGTCAGGTGGATTTAGAGGTCTCTACTTTGAAAAAATGCATCCAAATTGAGCTACTTAAAAATAAAAATCCATACATTTCCCAGATCACGTGATCTAGAGTTGTTGGCAGTGGCTTGTTCTCCTGTGGTCAGCATGGAACCACTTAAACATTTTAGCTGACCCATCCTTATATGATTTCAGGCAGGCTATAGACTTGAATTTTTGTTAAGAGCAGAAAGGGAGCTTTGCCGGTAAGTCTCAAGATACACAATCAGTTCTTCCTTTCTTCCCCCTCTTTCAACCCCATTGCGACACATAACAAGTGTGTTGTTCCACTGCTGTTGCATTTCCTTCCACAGAAAGGAAATAAACACCTTTGTAGACTTAGGAGAAGTGTCACAGCTCCGAGGAATTGGCTGCACTGTGCAGTGGTGTCAGTCGGGAGGTGGTGAAGCACAGCTAATGAATTTTGGACTCTGAAATCAGCTTTAATGAGGAACTCAGAACTTGGAAATGTATTTTTGAGAGCTGTTAGAAGCAGACCCAGCGCTTCTCAGCTGCAAGGCTGGATGTTGGCTCCCAGGTAGGCAGGCATGTCTAATGGCAGAAGATTGGTCATTAGATTTTAATCTGCTGGGACTGATGTGCATCCTGGCTCCTTTGGAAATGGGTGGAATTAGGGAGCAAGAGGTAAAAACTGGATCTTCTCTCCTGAAATATGTTCTTAGGTAGAACTCCAAAGTCTTGTTCCCCCATGTTCTGTGCCATCCCTGCTTTTCAGCGTTGTTGTATCAGCTTTTTCAAAGGGTTGCATTGCTCTTTCAAATAATGCAGGCTTCAGCTTCTTGTTTTGCTCTGAATTTGTTTGTGGGCTTAAAAAAGAAAAAAAAAGAAAAAATAAAACAAAAAAACGCAAGACCTTCTGCCATTTTGCAACAAGACCATGAAAAAGAAAATGTAGAACACTGGCCAAAGGCANAACCAGGTTTCATTTTCTTGTTTTGCTCTGAATTTTTTTGTGGGCTTAAAAAAAAAAAAAAAAAAAACCAAAAACGCAAGACCTTCTGCCATTTTGCAACAAGACCATGAAAAAGCAAATGTAGAACACTGGCCAAAGGCAGTCTTTAAACAGAACCCTTGTCAGGGGCTTTCCAAGAGATCACTTGTTACCAGCCAGCCCCCTGTCCTGGGTTCCTCCGAAGGCATTTCTTACGGCTCTGCTCTGATCACCTGTGCCCTGCTCCTTGGTGAGCTCTGTTTGCTTTCTGCCTCTCTTGAGTGGTCATTTAGAAAATCGTTTCCTTCAAGTGCTCAAATAAACAAGTGGCTTTGTTGTTAAAATTCTCATGGGAACTCAGCGCTTGAGGGGACCATTGAGCCTGCCTGGCTGAACATTCCCTCTCACAACACAAAGCCTGTCGTGGGTAATATTCCCTCTTCTCAGCCAAAGGCTGATTGCTCAAATTACTCTGCCCATCTCTTACAATTTATGCTTGTTTAAGACCCATATTTTCATATTTGTTATTGTGCCAGCGTTGTCCTTTTGCTGAAGTAGTTTCCTGCCCTCCTTGGTGTCCCCTGCTCCCACAACGTGCTCTGGACACAGAGGGATTAGCTTGCTTTTTTTGCCGGTGGTTTCCCAGAGTGAGCAACCACTCTCTTGTGAGACCTGCTTTGCTCCCAGCATCATCAAAAGGTGTGAGCTGAGGTTTCATCTGGGGCTTGAGAGTTTTCTGCACTTAAGGACTTGCTAAATCAAAGGAAAACCCGGTGTTTTGGAGCTGTGTGGGCAGTATGTAAACGTGCTGTTCCCAAGGATTAAACTAAACATTTTCCCCTAACATTCGTAGTAAGGTGTGGCTTCTAAGGGCTGGGGGAGCATTGTCAGAGCAGAGTCCAGCAGGAACTGCAGGGATAGGGCAGCGGGGAATGGATGCAAACTGGAAGAGAGTAGGTCTAGATCGGATATTAGTAGGAAGTTCTTCCAGTTCCTCACCACCCTCACAGCGCACAGGGTGCCCAGAGAAGCTGTGGCTGCCCCTGGATCCCTGGAAGTGTCCAAGGCCAGGTTGGACATTGGGGCTTGGAGCAGCCTGGGACAGTGGAAGGTGCCCCTGCCCATGGCAGGGATGAGATTGGATGGGCTTTAATGTCCCTTTCAACCCAAACCATTCCATGATTCCAAAGTGCTGCTTAGGGAAATGCTGGGGAGAGTTGATATCCTTCCTTCACTCTCTCTCCAAACAGCCTACATTGGTGGAAAATCTGGGCAACTCTCCTGTCCCCAGCCACCCCAATCTCTCTGTCCCTCCTTGGATAAAAGAGATAGGACCAGTTATGCTGCAGCATTGCCTGGTTCAGTGCAGTTTAAATGCTTTTGTGTGGAGCAGAGCCCGAGCTGGCAGTGTGACCTGTGCACCCAGTCCAGCTGTGCAAGTGCCTCATCGTAATTCTGTGAGATTTGCTGACATGGGCATAGATCCATCTCTGCTGGGCTCACGGGACAGTTTCCAGGGCATGTCTGGTTCTGAGCAGGCTTGGCTCTGTTGGCTGTGCTGCCACGAGTGCATGGGCCAGCGCTGGGGCGTGTCTGGCCTGGCAGGAAACCTTTACCTCATTTGTGGTCGTGTGCAGTATTATTTAGAAATACTCTGCTGAGCCTTCAGCGAGGCAGCCTGGGTCCCTCGTGGTCAGGGCTGGGGCTGGAGCTGAAGCCTGCTCACATCTGAATCGACCTTTGCAGAGGCAGCACTTGGCGCTGTGCCTGTTTTCCCGGTGCTCTCCCTGCGGGAGGACCCTGCTGGCTTTGCTCGAGCACACAGAGCCAGCGGGAGTGGGGTGTGTGTAATGAGCTCTTGTAGAGCCCCAGACACCCGCAGGCAGGCACGGGGGGCAGCTCCAGAGCAGCGGGTTCAGCTGTGGCTTTTTATTTGGGCAGACGAGCACCGGCTAGTCTGCTTTATGCTGCCCAGGGTGTCTCTGCAGGCTGGGGGAGCTGTGCTGGAGCCCTCCCCCAGCCTTATTCCTTTGCATTTCCATTCTCTTTCCCCTCACACCAACCCTTCAAGTTCTGTTTTCTCTGGAATATGTCCCCCTTAGGACGTTGTGCCAACTACATCGCTACAGTCACAGTGAGGGGAGAAACATCACATCAGCTTTATTTATTGCTGCCTCAGTAGGAATATTTTGAGAAGGTGTATTTGCTGGATGCCTGTGGGTCTTGGGCAGTGAACTCCTCTCATGTTTGCCAGTTCTTCACTGACCTGTGCATCTTTTAGCGTGGTCTTCCCTTCCAAAACTCTGTGCATGAGATACAGACACACAATCTTAGCTGCTCAGAATTTTTTTCACCTTTTTTCCTAATTAAAAGCCTGTATTCCGTATGCTGTAACCAATTATATCATTCATGGCTAGAATTACTTGCGTCTCCTGCAGCAGCAGGATGTGCAGTGGGAGTGGTGGAGCCCTCTGAAGGCACATCCAGTCTGGCTCTGCTGCTTCCAACACCTTGAACTTGTTCAGTTTTTCTTCCCCTGAGTGGTTGCCCTCATTATCACCTGTGTACCCTTCATTTCTGGCTTAAGTGTGCATCCTTCGTAAGGTTTCCCCCCAGTTTTTGGGGAACTGTCTGTTTTTAAGACCTTGCTTTTCCCTCTTCTGCCACATAGCTCCATTCGCCTTCTGGCGGGAATATACGGCAGAGTAAGGAAAGATACCTCAGCCCTGTGCCTGCTGCTCTTCTGGCCTCAGCTTTAACAGCCCATTTTGCTCCAACCTCAGCCTTTTGCTGCAGGCTGTGCTGACATCCTTCCCTTCATACCGAGGAGGAGGAGGGGATGGAGGCAGATGTCTCAAGGTGGTAACACCAAGAAAGAGTAGGAGTGTTTTGGCACACATTCCTCTCCCTAGACTACTGTATGGCTATCTCCACTAATTTTAATTTTGCTCCTGAGAATTACATGCAATGAAAGAAGAGGGAATTGAAATTTTTAAAGCAGCGTACATGAAAATAACTTTCACTTCCCCCTTTGTACTGGGAGCCATCTATGGAGAGCAATGTTGGTGGCTCAACGATTTTGGGGAAAATCTGAATTTAAAAAGCTCTTCTGTGAGAGCTATATCCAAATGCGGGCTTTCGTCTGGCTTATTACTGCTCCAGGATGGCAATTCCAGCCTGGCACATAGGACAGATGGAGGAATACAGGAGCCACAGATCCCTCCTCTTTAAATTAGATTACCAGTTAGGAGCGGGGTTACCTGGGCGCTTCTCAGCTTTCCCCCAGTTATTGCGTCCAAGAGCCGAGCATTTTTACAGTCTTTTAATTTTCTCCATATTTTTAAAACCCTCAAGAAGCACCAATCAGGAGGACCATTAACACCTCAGCTTTGGACTAATGAGGAGCACAACTTGTGTGCTGGAGGTATCGATTTGCTCAGCTCCAGTCGTGTTTCTCCCTTGCATTCTTTGTGCTCTCCCTTCAGCTGTGCTGGCTGTTTACTCACAGAACACCCGAGTGAGGAGAAGATGAACTGCTGAGATTCTGCTGCTCAGGCATTGATGCATTGCCTCTCCCTTTGTGTTCTTTAAATGCCAGAAATCCCCCGCTTTTATTTGGAACAGCTTTTTAATCTCTTCTTTCATCCATGAAGAAAATGAAGAGCTGAGTTCAACAGCTCTCCTTTCTTTTTCCCCCAAAGGTGTTTCTTTCCCTTCAGTGGCACCTTTCTGGTGTGTTCCACCTCTGAGAAGAGAGAACAGGCAGAATTTATCCCATATTTGTGTATGGTGATAAACTCACTCTAGTTTTTTTGATCAAGTAGTTTCACATGGGTACTTCATCAGGATTTCTGGATTTTAAAACAGTCACGAATTTGTCCTGACCTCCATTTTATCTATGTGACATTAGGAAAACAAAAGGATCTAAATTAACAGTAACAGTGAATAATGCTGTCTAAATTGAAGAATAAAATGGAAGAGGATAAACCATCAGTAAATGCACTGGTAAAACACCCTGAAATAGGCTGCTTACCTTCCTTTTTTGATGTATTGCCTTTTCTGAGCTCAGACAAATACTTATTCCTTAAAAGCAATTTCAGATTCATTTATCCTTGCAGGATATAACTTTACCCTGGTAACATCTCTGGTGACTAAAATATTGTTTTGGATGAAAATATTTATAAAAAAATAACCTTAAGTTTAAACTTTTTGCTGCTGCATGGTGAGATTTTTTTGAGGTAGGGTGGTTTCTTACATTGTGTGTGAAATCCAAATGATGTTAGAGACTCACTTTCCACATTAACCTGTTCCCAAAGCACGTTCTTGTCTTAGTACTGGGTTAGAGGACAGATTCTGGAGAAGCCCTGCAGAAAATGTTGTAAATCCAGCAAGGCACACTTTGGTTTGACTTTTTAGTCATGTTTACTATATCATTTGTTGAAAGGCATGGTTTAAATACAAGCCTAATGATTTTTTTAATAAGCTAGTTCTTAGGATTGCATTTACTTTTTTCCCTAGCTGTGTTGGTGTAGTTTATATAAAACTGTAGGTGCTGGCAGAGTGCAGCATTTTGCGCTTCTCATTTTGGAACTTTAAAGAAAAAAAATCCTGGTCTATGACTGTGAAATAATTACAAATGATCCAAAGTTGCTCAGGTTGGAACAACCCGGTCTATGGAAGGTGCCCCTGGCCAAGGCAGTGGGTGGGACTGGGTGGGCTGTACAGTCCCTTCCAACCCAAACCACTCTAGGGTTCTATAAAAAATAGGCTTTCTAAAGAAGTGGCTTATTATTGGTGAGTTCTGTCCTTACCCATGTCTCTATTTCAGGATGTTTCTTTTCAAAAGCATTGGGAAGAGCCATGTTTCTCCATGCTAGATGTGGAACGCTTCCACCTTCTTACGTGGTTCAGAGAAAGAGAGAAAAATGCTGCTGCTGCTAAGTGTTAGGAGGGACCACAGCTCAGGGAAAGGCAATGTAGCAACAAAGAAATTAAGTACAGCTTCAGAAAGTCAAATATCTTGTTAAGTCTGGGCAGAAATCAATAAGAGCTTTTGAGAATGGTGGTATTGAGCATTCTATTTTGAGAAATACTTGTGTCTCTGGAAAACCAGAGCAGGGATGCAGATGAATTTTGCAGTGACTTTTTCTAGCTGTGCACGTTGGGAAGTCAGGGATGTCTGTCCTGCTGTGCTTCTCGAGCTGTGCTGGGGTTTCCATGTGCCTCTTGGCACCTTGGCTGGGCAGTTTTGGGGGATGTGTTCCTGGCAATCTCTACAACTGCCTGAAAGGAGATCGTGGTGAGTTGGGGTCAGGCTTTTCTGTCACATTTCGTGTGAGGAAATGGCTTTAGGTTGCACCAGGGGATGTTCAGATCAGATGCTAGAGAAAAAAAAAAAACAAAACAATCACTAAAAGAGTGGCCAGGCTCTGGAATAAGCTGCCAGGCTGTTGGTGGAGTCACCGTTCAAGAGGTGCGTGGATGTGGCCTTTGGGGGAGATAATGGTGGTTTTGGGAGAGGATTTGTGAGCTTACAGGTCTCTTCCCCCCTTGGTGGCTCTGACGAGAGTCCTGTCTGTGAGCTGTGCTCACCCTGAGCCTCATGGGGACTCATCCCCAGGTCCCCAAGCAGGTCACTGCAGCTCCCAGGGCCGTGGGATGCTTCCAAACGCTTCTCAGCCCGCAGGGTCTCCAAGGTCTCGCCGCCCTCCCCCGCCCCATTAGCAGTGCTCTCCTGTTACAGGGAAGTAAATGATCCTGGTTTTTCCATTTTCATTAAGGCTCAGCTGTGACGTCAGTTTTGACGTGGCTCTGGATGAGAAACGTCTGGTTTGAACTGCTGAAAGTGCTGATTCTGAGCTGCTCCCCAGCTCTCTCCTCTTCCCTCCCTGCTTGCACTGGAACTGCTCTGTCTGTGAGTTTGGCCGATGCTGCTCTAAGTGGAGAACAGGAGAAAATCCTGGAAATCAGCTGCATTTTCCCAGTGCCGTGGTTACCCACAGCTGCTGGTTTTGCTGTTTGATGCAGCGGCAGCTCCTCTCTGTGTGGAGGCCCCTTCTTCGTGGGAAGAAGTGCTCCAGGCTGCAGGAGGGCAAGTAGGTGATTTGAATTTTTGGGTCTCAGTGCTGCTCTGTGCCCTTTGTGGGAGGGATATCTACATGTCTGCAGCAATGAAACCTGACTTGTACTGGAAAATAAGAGCAAATTGTGCTGAAGTCAACTGAAACAGGAGTTGGACTTTGTGCCAAATTGCAAACTGTGGGTCTCTCAATCATTCCTCTGCAGAGAGCAGCCTATAACAAAGATTATTTTGCTGCAAGACCCACAGAAAAATATCTGTTCTCTTGCACTTATATCAGTTAATGATACAAATCTGCTGATGGCTAGGAGTATTTATTTGCTGTGAAAAGAACCTGCTTATGTTGCACTGAGCGTCATGGTTGACTCGCAGGTACCAGGGTTGTGCATTAGGGATGTAAATGATCCTGGGGCATGCATTATTGACATGCTTCTGCTCCAGGAGCACAGCAGCGTTTCCTGTGGGCTTCCAAGTGAGCTGGAAGGAGTTTGATCCTAAACCCGTGGGTTTACACTGCCAGACCAGGTAAGGTGCTAGAGGGCTGGAAGAGCCTGGGGGGCTGTGGCAGGTAAACCAGCTTTACTCCAGGGCAGAAACCTCAGGCTCAGGGATGTTTGAAGATGTGGTTTCACTCCTGTTTTCCAGCTGTGGCAGCAGGCCCTGTACTTGGCTGCCTTTTTCAGTGTGGAGGGCAGAACTGTTGCATTAGTTTTGCTTTTCTATTTGTTTCCTCCCACTTGGGGGAAAGACATGTTTTCAAATGAACAGGTGTATATTTTCATAAGCCCCAAGCATTCCTTTGTGGATGAAAGAGTTGTAAAACATCTGAAAGCTATTTTCTTTGACATGAGCGTCTCTGTTTAAAGAATGTAGGGAATAATTTCTTATTCAGGCTGAAGCAGATAGAGTTGTTACAATGTTCTGATGTAATGGACTGTATGAAACGGATATTTGGGCCTTTCTAAATAAAATGCTTCTGGAACACATTTGAAGCTGTGAACTGACTCAGATTGAACTATAGGGAAACAAATACACAGAAATACCTACGAGAAAGATAGGAGAATTTCCTACAGTATGCTGGCACATGTGTGCTAGTGTTGAGCAGAGTGTGTTTGAAGGGAGTTGGCCCTTTGATTTTTGGGGTGAGGAATATGTTGTTTGGTGGTGGGATGTGAGAAGTGGCATTGTGGAGTCCGCATCCATGGAAGTGTTCGAAAGGCATTGGGAGGTGGCACTTGAGAAGTGGGTATGGGTGCTGGTTGATCTTAAACGTTGGACTTGATCATCCTGGAGGTCTTTACAAACCTTAATGATTTGATGGGTGTGCAGTGTTGCTACTGAGAATTTTGTAAATCAATAATGCTGATGGATGGTTGAGCTGTTTACTGGGGGAATAGCACTTCACAGGGAAATGTCCCTTAAACTGGATTGACTGGAATCTGTGTGGTGTTTTGGTGGAGTGGGGCAGAACACATAACACGTGACGTATTCTGGGCTGATTCAGTTTTGCAGATAAATGCTGGCTGTAATTGTTGTTGAATGGTTGATCCACCAGGTGTGATGGCATGCCAGCAATTGATACCATATTTTGTTTTTTTCTCCTTGCTGTTGCTCCCTGCTGCCCCTGAAGTTTTCATCCCTGAGGGGATGTTGCTGCTAGGGTATGAATGTGAGAGAACTCAGGCGTTCCATGAAAAATTTGGGAAGCCTGGTAGCCTTAATTAGCATAGAGACCATATGCTTCCAGTCTGAGGGTCCTGTCCAGAGAATGGAATGTGGCTGATCTTGAGCAGAAGAGGGGATCAGTGTGAGGAGCTGACAGGGGGGCTGGATTTCACAGTTGGCAAAGCGTCTCAGCCCAGCCCCCTGCGTGCTGTGCAGCCTCCTCTCCTCCCTGCTGCTCTGCGTGCAGCACCGAGCCAGGGCTGCCACCAGCGGGGTGTGGGACAGCCACCCACCTGTGCTCAGCCACCCACATGACGCGGGGCCATGTGATAATTATTGTCTCTTGCCTCCACGAGGCCTCCCGAGAACACTTGTGAACAGCCAGGGTGCCACAGGCTCCTTTCCCCGTGGAGGGGGGTGTTTTACTGGTGTTTTCTGTCCAAGGCCTTGGTACTCTTTGTCTGCCATGAGGCAGAGAGAGCAAAGGTGTGTTCAAGCAGTTCTGTGTGCTCCCCAAGGTGAAGCCCTTGGTTCTGGGGTCAGGCCAAATCACAGCTCTGCCACTTGAGAGACCAGAGGCCGTTGCAGTTCAGAAGGATGCTTGCTGGGCTGTATCAAAAGAAGCGTGAGCAGAAGCTCGAGGGAGTTGATTCTGCCCTTCT
>VZRR01005737.1:128165-228581 GCA_013398015.1 Oreocharis arfaki
GTGTCCCCCATGGCAGGGGGGTGGCACTGGGTGGGCTCTAGTGTCCCTTCCAACCCAAACTACCTTGGGATTCTGTTCCTTTCTCCTGGTACAGAGCTGGGGCCTGACGCTTGTGAGACCCAGTATCAAAGCCCTGTGTGCTTTGGGGGCCGTGGTGTGTACAGACAGGTGTGGCCAGCTGCACTGGCAGTGGCCCTTATCCAGAGACAAGGAATAAATGAGTGCAGTCCCCTGAGCAGGGCTGGCCCTTCAGAATTTGGAGGGAAGAGCTGCTCGAGGCTTTGCTGTGCCTGTGTTGCCGAGCATGTTGGTTGCACCCTCTGTGCAGCCCAGCAGAACCTGAGAAGTGCTTCCACTGAGGGCAACTTTCCTTTTTGTGAAAAAAAAAAGTCTATATGAGAAGCAGTTCTGGTCGTGCTTTGAAACACCATCCTTTTGTTGTTTCACCTCGTGCCCAAATTTGCATATTCTGCATGAATTAGGGCCGGGAAGCAGCACAGTACAGCTGTAGGTGAAGCCACCGTGCAGCACCAGCCTTTCTTCTTACCTTGTTCCTCCTTGCCATGGGAGGGGAAAGCCCTGTTCAAATGGTTGAGACTGCTAAGAACCCTGACTGCATCGGTTCAGTTAAATCACTGACTAAAATCAGGCTAAAGGTGATGCCTTAGGATTTTAGCTTTTATATTTTTCATATAATTTTGATCCTGCCGTTCTTTAGTTTACAACTCTAAGCTCCATATAGCCTGTTAGCTACTCTTCTCACATCTTGGTCAGGCAAAACAACTACTCTCTAGGCCTGGGAGTTGGGCTGCCTCAGGCACCGAGAAATGTAAACAAAAGTGAGTTGGGGAGGAGCAAACTTGGGGTAAATGACTTCATTACCTGAAGCTATAATTGGAGAATTAACCCCCAATATGCAAATGGACCAAACTTACAAAAGTATGAAAACCCGTGACCTGTCGCCCATTTTTGGGTGCAGCCCCTGTGGGGGCTTTGTCTGCCCTGATTGTACCTGAAGGCCCTTCAATAAATATAACTGCTTTTATTCTCCTAATTTTGTCTGGCCTCTGTTTTAGGCAGTCCCATAAGGCATCAAGGGCAGGATAGCAGTAGTTCAATTCACCATCAAAGGCCTTTCAAGGCAATTCAGCACATCTGAGCAGTCGTACCTGAGCTCTGGTGCCTTGTTTGAGTAACTGCAGGGTTCTGGATGTGAAGCTTTGCTGTTGCAGTCCAAGGTGCAGCACTCTCACATTTTACATCTTTTCCCTTTGCAACACCACTGAAACACAAGATGGGATGACTGAACAAGTAAATTAAGGTGTGTGTAACTGAGCTGGGTGATGGGGAATTCGTGAATGTCCTGAGAATGATGAAGGGCTGAAGAGCAAACCAACAAAGCCTCACCACAAACCAGCCCTCTTCAGTCCATGTGTGTTGGACACTTCAGTGTCCTGGAAGGACAACCCTGCACTGCTCAGGAGTTTGCCTGGCTGAGAATTCTGCTGCTCTGTGTGCGTGTGAGGGGACGAACTGGCAGAGACAATAAAATAAACTCTGCCAGGCTGGAGGGTCTGGGAACATCCCATTCCATAATTCTGTCCAGAAGTTTGATTGTTCTTCCCCCCACCTGCTTTCATCCAAGGAGAAACATCTTTTCTTGCTTAGTTTTATTCCCTTTGTCTCAATTTCTATTCCTCAGAAAGTTCTTTTCCAAAGCTGCTCTCCCCTCTGCAATGATTTCATAAATATCTGTATTTTATATCTCTACATAGATACGTGCACTGTCACACTGTGCTTGGATGATACATGACCTTGCAACTTGAAAATTTTTTCACTTTCTCGTGGAGATTTATTTCAGTTACGCAGTAATCTTAATTGCCTTAATTTTAAAGGAGATTTTTCTCCATCAGCATCATATTTCACATACATGTTAATATTAATGAGGCAAAGATTTCTTATATTTGGGCAGGTAGTTTTTCTATGTACAAATAATAGTGAGGACTACACTTTAAGCCCCCATTTTCTTTGTGTTGCTTATTGTTCTTGCAACTGCTTCTTTCCTTTAGTGTCTTTATGAATAAAGGTAACATTAATGTCAAAATCTTGTTGGGGAAACTCTCTATTGCATCATCTGTGATTCAAGATCTGTGTTGTGCTGCAAGACAATCCCTCTTTGCTATGGGGAACAGTTTTACGAGATTATGCAGTGTGGGGAAGTTGATTTATGTGCTTTAGAGTGTGCAGATATGAGTAAAACCTGGACCTAGAGCTCTTTGGAATAAGAAAACTCAGATGTGTGTGCTGAGCTCAGCTCATGGTTTGCTGGTTTGAGTGTCTTGGGGGGTGATCCCTCTCTCTGTCTCCGTTCTCTCCTTGATAAATGATGGCTGCAGCAGTATCTTTGTAACACAGCCGCTGGTTTTAAATTATAGCTTGATAGACACAGAAATTAACAGCATAAAGCTCTTAAATCTGTTCCTTTTATAGCTTTCTGGTGTTGATTTGGTAATTGCAAACTGCAGTTAAAATAACTGACCAACTTGACATGGGGGAAATTGATTCAGAACTTCAATCTTGTGCTTCCATGCACTGTTAACTTTGTTCTGCAGCTCCTGTGTGAGACAGTCTCGTCTCCAGGCTCCCAGCCAGACCTGCCAAGGAGGGGAAAAGCACTGCTCAGGGGATGCTCAATGCAGCCAGAGCAGGAATGGTCCTGCCAACAAGCCTCCCACACCCACGGGTGTGCATTGGCATCAAAATTACCCCTTCAGCCTTGGGCATCCCTGTCTCTTCCCAAGAGAATTCTCACCTGTGTGTCTACTTGCACTTTCGGGAATCACAGCATGGCTGGCAAGTGCCAAGAATTTTAGACCTCATTGCCTGTCTGCGTGTGGGGATGAACCAGTGGTTGTGGTTCACGCTTGTGTTGGTAATTTAGGGTCTGGCCTGTGAAGGAGGAGGGTCTCAACAGAGTGGGACTGGGGCCTCAGCAGCGGCGCCCTCTGAAACACTCCCTGTGCTGTGCACAGGACCAGAAAAGGGAAGAGCAGTGGTTGAAAAATGACGTAAGGAGATGGGGAGTGGGGGAAATCTCTGAAACAGAGGGCACCTGTAGAGCAGGTTTAGATGATTCTGTCAAAAGAGCAGTGGAACTGTTGCTGCTTAAAAAAGAGATGAGAGTGAAAGGTAATTTAAAAGGAGAAATGGTGGAAGGTGTCTGGAACTGTGTAATCTGGCGTCACAGAATCAGCAGGTTTGGGAAAACCTTTCAAGATCATCACCCCAGCACCACCATCGCCACCCCTAAACCATGTTCCCAAAAGCCACAGCCAGACACCTCTCACATGCTCCCAGGTATGGTGGCAAGAATGAGGTGGTTTAAAACTTCATTCAGCAGAAGGAAATCTGGCAGATGTTGTGAAACTCAGAGGAAACACTGAGATTTGAACAGAACACTTGTTTGGTTGAAGAGGGTGTGATGGAATGCGCACAGGGACAGGTGGGACTTCAGTCTAAAGAGTGAGTGAGGAACCTTAAATGCTCCAGCTGCTGCCAGGAATAGCTCCCTGGGGGAGCCCCCCAGGAGACACAGATCTCAGAAGGGCATGGGGTGTGATTCCTGCATCTGCTGCCAGAGCCCTGCTTGCACTGACCGTCCTATACTTGTCTGTAGGAGTTAGAGCCAAGAATCCATGGCAGCTGGGCCTGGCATCCAACAGGGGAGCAGGAACATAATGAAAGGACAATTGAGGAATGAAAAATGGCTCTTGGAGTAGCTCAGGGTTATTGGAGGAAAGCACAGAGCCACAGGCCTCTTGTCAATAGTAGGTAGCTGGCCGAAGCTAATCAGGCCTAGAGGTAGCTGATGCATGGAAACAGCAAAATAGGGCAGAATCAATGTGACTTTTGCAGTGGGAAGCTGATGCTAATGCAATTATTGGAGCCTTTGAAAGGATCAGCTTAGAGGGTATTAAGGAACACAGGGGAACAGGAACAAAGGTGGTTGCAGTGACAAAAGGTGACTATGAAAGGTAGGAAATGAGAGTCAGCTCTCACAGTGCAGGGAAGTTATGAGCAGACCTATGTTGTTTTGCTACTGCTTGTGCATTGGAAAAAGGAGTATTGGTATGTTGATGATCACCAGTCAAGAAAGAGAGATGAGAGGAGCTACAAAAGGGCCTTGGAGTATTGAGTGGCTGGATAATAAAAAGGCAGATGAGATTCACTCCAGATAGATGTGGAGTGATGTACATAGGGATCCTAATTTTCATATGAAGCCTGAGCTCTGAGCTGACTGTTATGAATCAGGAGTGAGATCTTTGTGTTGAAATAGGGAATTCTATGAAATGTCAGCTGGGCGCTTGGCAGCTGCCAAAAAGCTGGCTGAAGGGGTAGGAATTATTAGAAAAGGGATGGAAAACAGAAGGGAACATTCTATGACCACATAAATCCACACGTTGCCTGGGTCTTTGCACAGCCATCATCCTTGCGGCCTGGAGAGCAGCAATGGAAGCAGTTCAGGGAGTGCTGAAAGGCAGCATCTGGACACAGAATGGAGTCAGTGCAGCACAGCTCAATGGGAATCTGTACTTGCCAGTCTGGAAGGGAACAGGGGGAGAGGAGGGGAAGAGCTCTGTGATGTTCTGAGTGCTGTGGAGAAGAGAAGAGAATTGGGCTCTTTTCAGGGGGTGCCTGGGGTGGTGCAGAGGTTCCCTGGAGCAGCAGTTGGTTGTGCCCTGTGCCCTTTGAGGGCTGGGAGAGAGAAAAGGAGTGAAACGTTTCCCTGTGCATGTGGAAAGTGGTCGAGTGCAGACATTCCCTGTGGTGAAAGCACCTGAACTGCAGGGTTTGAAGCCTTTGGAGCCCTGGGAAAACGGGAACACAGGCTTAGTCTGACCGAGTGACTCGGCCAGCTGCTCTTGGGCATTGCTGCAGGCTGGAAGAAAAGGCTACAGAGATCTCTGGAATGACCTGATAACATCACAAGCGTCCAGTTTAAATCAGTTTTAGTCAAGTGTCCAACCCAACGGCTTACTTGGGGTTTAGTGTTAGACGTGACTTGTGAGAGTAAGAATAACTCACACATGAGTTATTTGCATTTAACTCTTAACTCTGGTGCAACTGTGTCCAACCTGGCTTATTTTTAGGCTGGAGCTTAAATCACCTAGAAACAGTGACAAAGGGCATCCATTCTTGCTGAGAACAAGGAATCCCAGGTTGGAAGTTACTTGGAGTCTTCAAAAGAAGAAATACAAAAGAAATACAATTCAAACTACTGTAATCCCCACCTCTCCCTCCTCCCAGCTGCACAGCGTATGTTCATATTGAAACAAATAAAGAAAAAAAAATAATAATGGTAAAAACTTGCTCTACTTTCCCCACTTGCTTTTCACAGCTTTTGTGACTTCTGTTACTTGCTCTTAAGCATATTCCTTGTCTTTACCTGTTGGCAAGAAGAACCTACAGCAGAAGGAAAGGACCCAACCTGTGAGTCCTTACTCCAGCGTTGTGCTGGAGACAAAGAATTCCCGATGTCTGAACAGAACAGAAGTGTATTCACACTTTGCAAAAAATAAAAAGAAAAAAAAGTACTTTTTGAGCATGGGAGAACACTGTGCTAAAGCCATGTAAGTTAATAAAATAATCATGGGGATGAATTATGTATTTCCACTTGGAAGATGTCTTACAGGTTTTAGCAAGACAGGACACAGCAGAGGTGAGTGAGAACCTCTCCCGGGGAGTGGGAAGTTGCTCAGATTCCTTCAGGCCAGGCAGGGCGAGATGACTTTTCACTGGATTGTGCTCCAGCAGCAAAAGCAGGGAGCTTCCACAGTGAGTCTGCTGTGCTGGGTCTCAGCAGGATGCTGCAGGGAGTCTCTTTTTGCACTACAATTTACAGAATAACCCCATTTGGTTAGGAAAAAAACAAAAAACACTGCCAAAAGACTCCAAAAAATAGAAATGTGTATTAATGGTGAGAAGGGTTAACCATGAAACACCATCTCTTAAGTTTTTCTTGTGTGTTGTAGCTGTTATGTGAGGAGAGTAGAATTGTGTTATTTAAATATCTCGACTTGGTTGCAGATTGTTTAAGAGTGGCTTTGCATTGATGGAAATAAAAGCTTGTCAATACCTGAGGTTTCTACTGGAGATACTGTCTGTAGATTCTAGTGTTGTTTAAGGAATTTTATGGGTTTAACTATTTTAAAATACATTTAATATTTTGTATTTACATTATTTTATGGGTTTCATTTTTATGGGTCACACTGACCATAGATTTGTTAGACTCAGAAGTGCCCCAGTATGGAAATGTGACTTGGCAGGACTAAAATGTTGGAGATTTACTAAAAATAAGTTTTGTCTGGTTAATGTTAAATACACACTGCTTGAGTGCAAATGACAAAAAGATCTGAAAACCTGAGAAGAATTGAGAATGTAACTCAAATAACTAGCAGTGATATTTAGAATATCTTCCTAAGGAATGCCATCCCTTTGGGGAGTTTTCCCAGGGCTCCTGTCTGGCATAGCTGATCTCCATGAACTGATGCAAGGGAAGGTGGCTGGAACAGGTAGCAAACAGTGGTTTTGCTCCCCGAAATCCCTTGGAATGTTGTAGTATTACTGG
Organism: Oreocharis arfaki; assembly: GCA_013398015.1. Lineage (NCBI taxonomy): Eukaryota > Metazoa > Chordata > Aves > Passeriformes > Paramythiidae > Oreocharis > Oreocharis arfaki. The sequence goes on from VZRR01005737.1 coordinate 134,794, forward strand.
CTTGGCTGATTAATGAATGGTCTGTGGGATGTCCTCCAGGGATCCTTCATTCCACTGTAACAGGATCAAGTTTCATAGTTTTTTGTTGCAGACTCTCCTAATAAAAACATCAGGGATCTCATGAAAAACTCCTTTAAAATTTGTTCTTGTATGTAACCTTCTATATTTGGAATACTGGAAACAAAAAAAAAAAAAAAAAAAAAAACAGAAAAAAAGAGGACAAGATGCTTAAATGAATATTTTATTCCCATTGGAAAGGAAGAGCACAATTCTGCCATGGTTTCTGTGCCCAGATGATCCCCAGCTCTGCAGTGCTGCTCCCTGCCCCTGCAGCAAGGCACATTGCTGGGGCATTAAAAAATTTAATATAAAAATCCCCGTGTGCTGCTGGTGGAACATCACCTGCATGATAACATCTGGCATCAGAGGAGAGCAAAGGCCATCCCCAGCCTTTTTTACTCCAGCCAGATCAAGGCAGGGCTGCCCAGCCGAGGCCCAGCTGCGCGCGAAGAGCTTGGGTGCTCTCAGTAAGGTAACGTTTCTGCTATGACTCCTCTACTGATAAAATACACGGGGGAAATAAAAACTTGGATATGGCCTTGAGGGTCAAGATGGGGCCAGGAATCACAAGGGGTTCTTACAGAAGAATGTGGAGCAGTTCCAAAGGGGCTTTGTACCAGGGCACTCACCTGGGCAAAGGAGCTTCAAAGGGCTCGGAAGAATTTATTTTAAAGGAGGGAAATAAAAAGTGAGATGGGAGACAGGGCAGATTACTGCATGAATAAGCTTCTCCCTTCTCTTTACTGCTGACAGTGAAATTCCAGTGTGAGCTTCAGAATAGAAGGAAAGGATTTTCTAAAATTTTTTCCTGCCCTTGTTCCTTTTACTTCGCCCATTCTGGGAAATGAAAGGGAGAGGTGGACTGCAAGCTGCTGAGTGGTGTCCCTGAAAAGTGGAAGGATTTAATTTTTGAGATGTCAAGTAAAATCTCCTGCATTCTTCAATTAAAACTGTTTATCTTATATAACCTGGCTTTGGAGAAGCATTTCAGCTGCCTGGGTGAATAAAATAAATAAACTGATAAAAACAAACAAATCATTCCCTCTCCTGTTACAACTTTTTTATTCAGTAGTTACAGGCTGAATGAACAAGCTGTAACAAAAATTTGTAACCAATTTCCCGGTGTGTGCTGGGCACAGAATATATCTGTATTATCTTTATAGAATCACTGCATAAACTTCTTTTCTGGAAGAAAGTAACAATTAACTTGTCAGGAAACAAGATAGATGAAGCTGATTAGGAAGGCTGCTTTTATTGTGACACCACATAATTACGGAGTTCCTCCAGCCCCTTCAAACTGAGATGTAGATACATATCTGTGTGTTTGGAGTTAGCTTGGTCCTTCAAAATTTGGGTGGTACTGACCAAAATAGTGCTCAGGGCTCCTGTTCTCTCTGGATTCCTGATTTTTTTTCTGGTTGTCTGGAACTTGCTCCCACTGAGGGTTATCTGCCTTTTTATCCCAAACTGGGGCATTGTCCTAAACATTTCTCTTGTGTAGAATAGTGCTCGAGCCACTAGAGAGATGTTTAAATGGCAATAAGTGACAGATACCTGAGATGGGAAACTCTTCTGCAGGCTACAGCTGGATGGAGAACAAGCAAACCAACAGCTCCTAACAAAACCCCTTCAGGATGGAACAGCTGATGGTTTTGTCCTGTTTGCAGGTTATGAGTTTCATTTCTTTCTTTTGCGTGGGTGGAACAGAGATCAGCAAAAAGCCACATTTGGGTAGAAAGTTTGAAGTGATTTAGAGCAACAAGGTAATGTTCTTGGGCTCTGGGCTGCTTTCTGACTCAGTGGGTTGATCCAAGTCCAGCCTCAGCCTCGCTGCCTCAGCATAGCATCAAATTCATTTTACTTGGGGTAAGGTAAAGGGCAAATGGAAGGGCAAATGACTGCTGTTGCCATAGATGCAGATTTTGGCAGACAATAACAAAACTTTTGGTTCTATTCTCAACATACTGAGTTTTAGCTGTCATTTTGGGCTTGAGGCTATCGTTTTTACTACTTAAGTAAGTGAGTTTGGGTAGTCAAGGCAAAACCACTTTTTTGCCCTTGACAAAATGTTTTTGTTTTTGTTTTTGTGATCCTTCAGGCATTAATAACTCTGCACTCAAGGTAGCAGTGCCCCTGCAGTCCAGTTCCTTTCTGTTTTAGATGGGAACTGCTGCCCATTAAACCTTTGGTGGGAATGCAGCTTTGGCTGTGCGGCCCTGTGATATATGTTAATAAGAAATCTGTATCATTTTATAAATGTATGTATAGAGTGAAGACTTTATTTTATACCCTCCCTCAGCTGCTTTGCAGCTCTTGGCAGAACAGCACTTGCACATATTTAAGCTCCTTCAGGCTCAGTGGAAATTAATTTCTTCTCCAGTCCATGCTCCAGAAAATGCTTGTCTTTACTGAACTCTTGTGAAGATATTTAACTTTCTGAAAAAGAAGCAAAAAGTACTGTTTGCGGGAATTAATTCAGATATTCATGGAGATCTTCCATTCACACTCACTGTCCATAGGTGAAAGCAAAGGCCAGTGATCTGGGGTCCTGCGACATCAGAGGCAGTTTTTAAAAGAAATTATTTTTTACCGAACTCGCACCTCTATTGAAGAGGCGCAAATTGTTTTCCATAGATTTAAAAACTTGTATTTTCTGTCACCTCTCTGTTGCCTTGGAAAACTGCCGTGCATGGGAACCAGACTGGATAAGGCAGATGAAATAATGGAGAACAGGACAGATAAGGGACCTTGAACTTTTCTTCTTGCTGGCTGTGAGGAGACAGAATGAATTAACCTTCCTCCTTTGTGCTCTCTCACATGTGCACTTTTAGGGTGCTTTGGGGAGGGCTGTTTGGGTTGGGTTTTCCCTGTTTCTGTACAATCCTTTATTTCGTTTAGAGAGGTTTCTGAACGCTCCTTGCTCAGGCAGTGCCTGTGTTCTGCCGTGCTGCTGCAGGGACAGTGCTGAGGGCATCATGCCCCTGGAGAATCTGAACACTCTAAAATCGCACAGTCACATTTTCTCGAGGTGCTACCTTCTCTAAAAAATGGTTGCTGAGGTCTGGCTGGATGAGGTTGCCCCAAATCAGTGAGATCTCTTGGGAAATTGCTCTCATGGTGTTTATAGCTCAGTATTGTCCCCTTCGTGGTGAAGGCAGGTTCTGCTGAGGTGGAGAAGGAATTTAGACACTTGCTGGCTCAGTATAATGGATTTTCTAATGCTCTTCGCATGGAGGAAAGGTACAATGGAATGTGTCTCTTTTTTTCTCGGGAGATAAAATTCTAGTTTGCATTTAAGTGGTCTGCTGTGTCCAACAAATCTGTTGGACTAATCTGGATTAAAGCGGCTGGCACTTCTGCTACAGGGACCTATAAAAGACTGAGAGTTTGTAGAGAAAGGCATTTGCTAACTCCCCTGAGATGTTTTCACTGGGACTGGATGTTGTGTGCCTCGTGCAGAAGGGAGCACGCTGGAGAGATTGGTGTGGGGAGGGCAGGCTCCCAGAGAACAAATCCATGTGGTCCTTTTTGTCTTGATTTTGGGTCTGTCTGAGCAGCTTGGGGTAGGGGTTTGGGCACAGCAAACCTCTGCTGTGACCCAAAGCTTTCTGAAGTTATCATATACCAGCTGGTAGACCCTGTTTTCCACTTGGTGCCTCTACAAAATGATATGGAGCCTTAAAAAACATCATCCCAGAAGAAGTAAAAATTGATCTGTTGGAGTGGTGGAAACTGGTGGCTGGGTAGTACAGGACTCACTTCTGTGGTGTCAGTTCTTCCCATTGACCTCATTTCTTCTGTAAAAATATTTCAGGCCATGAGTTTATTCATTTTATTCCCCCTAATCCCTTGAACAGAATTTCTGAAGCCAAGTGGGTGCATGTTTCTGTATCCCCATCCTGCTGCATCCCAGAGAGCCTGGAAAGGGCAGTTTTGCAGGGAGGTTTGGTGTGACCACTGGGCCAAGAGCAGACATTTCAAAGGATACGAGTTCAAGCAGATCCTCGGGGGCAGGGATGGTGTCTGAACAGCTTCACTCGAGGTGCTGCAGCATTGCTACACCTTTCTAAAACCACGTACTAACTAGAAAAAGTATTGGCTTTGCTACCTGTCTTGTTGATTGTTTTCTAAACGCCTGTGAGGAAATTTTAATTGCATAAACTGCCAGTGTTCCCTTCTTACCTACAGGGAGGCATCTGGATTTTACTGATGGTGGATAATTCTTTTTTTTTTTTTTTTTTTTTTTTTTTTTTTTTAATGCCTGCTCTAAGGGCTTCAGTTGTGAAAAACTTAAATTCTCCCTGTGGTGGTTTGATACCTGCTGAAGAATCTGGTTGAAGTCACTGATCTGAACGTTGCTTTTGCTGCAAGAGTATCTTAGAAGTCTCTGTTTCCTTGAGTGAAATGACACACATTGCCTCAATGATGTGATTCATATAAAATGAACCAGAAACTGAATAAAACTCCAGTGATTAGAGTGACTGGGGCCATGTTATAATTAAATGCTGAAAGAACTCAAAGCAGGAAAATGAAGTGTTGCTATTCTTCAGCTATCTGTGCAGAAGGGATTGACTTTCTGGTGTTAATCTTCCTTAGACTTTGGAGGTACAGTTCACACGTACAATAGAAATAGAGATTGGGACATTATATGGATGGTTAGGATGAAAAGTGGTAGAAATTGAGGATTAGTGGTTTTTTAAATGACTTTAAAAATACTTGTGTTAATTTTTGGGGTGTATTTTTCAGCACTGAAGGGCTTAGATTTCAAATGCTGAAATTACTTAGAGAAGAATTAAAATCTCCCATGGAAATAAATGCAAGTATTTTCAGTTTGAAGTCCAAGCAAATCTGTAATTTTCACAGCCAAGAGCCTGACCAAAGCTGTGTATATGAAAAGAGAAACATAATTAAGAGATGTAAGCTCAACGGTAATCTTCTTGTCCAAAATGCGTTTATAATCATACTGTAGTTGGAATAAGGACAAAGTTAGGGAAAGTTAAGCAATGAAACCAGAATCGTTCATTTTTGTCCTCAACTCAGAATTGTCTGCCTTAGCAGACAGAGTAATGCTTGGAGTTTTTTAATGCACATTTAAAAAAACCCCAAACTGATCAGCATTTGGAAAAGAAGATCTGTGATTGAGAAGCAGCTCCTTGAAAGTGATGCTTGAGTTGAAGCCTGGCTCTGGCAGTGCTGGGGCACAGCCACGAAATGATGCCCAGAGAAACATGTGATGCAGTGATCAGAACACTGCTCAGAGGGTGGGATGCAGGGGTGCTCAGTTCTTCGCTGCTTTGATGAGGCTCTGGAAGGAAAATCTTTGTGTGAGAAGTGAACAGGGCTGGTAAAACAGATTAGTGTGACTTTGTCTGAGCCAAAATACAAATGAAGCAGAGTAACACTGGAGATTGAAAGGAAACAGGGACCTGCTGAAATAACAGCTTCGGTGTGTGTGGATTATGCCGGAATCTGGGCAGGCTGCTTCATGGGACGAGGTGAGACTTGAGCTGCCTATGCATCACCTGCCCCTAGGTGACTGTTCTGATGTGTGACCTGGCTTGAGGGCACCCAGCAGTGAGTGTGACTTGACTTTGCTTCTCAAGCTTTAGAAAAGGAGGGGGATGTGGGAGTTGCAGAATCCCAGCCTGGCTCAGGCTTCAGGGAGCACAGAGGGCACCTGGTGGCACCTCCCTGCTCCAGCAGGGCCATCCCAGAGCCCAGGGCACAGCATTGTGTGCACACAGCTCTGCAACAGCCCCAGGGAGGAGAGCCCACGGCCTCTGTGCACAATGTGCTCAGGGCTGGGCAGTGCCCAGGGCAGAAGTTGTGCCTCCTGTGCAGGGGAATTGCTGGGCTCAGGCCCTGCCCGTTGCTCTGGTGCCATTGCTGGGCCCCCGGAGCAGAGGCTGGGCCCTGCTCGGAGCCCTCCCTGCAGCCAGGGACAGCCAGGCCTGAGGGCCCCTCTCAGCTGGGGCTCCTCTCGAGGCTGAGCAGCCCCAGCTCCCTCAGCCTTTCCTGGGCACCGAGATGCTCCAGGCCCTTCCTCAGCCCCGCAGCCTCCGCTGGCCCCGCTCCAGGAGCTCCCTGGCCCTGCTGTGCTGAGGAGCCCAGAGCTGGACACGGCACTGCAGAGGTGCCCCCAGGGCTGGCCAGAGGGGCAGGATCCCTCCCTGCCCTGCTGGGAATGCTCTTCCTGCTGCCCCCGGGATCCCCTTGGCCTCCNTTCCCCCAGGTCCTTCCCCCATGGAGCTGCTCCAGCAGGGGCCCCACAGCCTGTGCTGGTGCCTGGGGTTTTTTCCTCCCCAGGTGCAGGACCCTAAAGAAGAAGAAGGTAATGAGGTGATGCAGAATGGCTGATGTTGTCTGTCTGCATCCTGACTCTACCCTGCTGGCTGGTGGTGTTGGAATCTAACACAAAATAAGCCCATTTTTGTTCCAGCTGCTGCTCAGAGATCAGCGGGGCTGGGAGTGGCTGAATTTCTGATTAAAGCTAATTCAGCACCAGAATTCTGGTGGAGTTCAGATGTTGCCTGAGCGCAGATGCATAAATGGTGCAGGTACCAATGCACTCCTATAGGTCTGCTGCCATTCCATAAGGGCTTTGCACGATGCAGATCCAGGTTTATTAGAGCTACAGGAAAGCAGGTTTGGGATTGAACTCACCTACACACAGAATGTTAGTATGTGTCATGACACAAGGTGTAGTAAGAGAGATCTAAGAGCACTGTCTGTATAAATGGATATTCCTGGTGTGCTCCAGGTGCAAAGCTCACCTGGAAGTGTCCCTTCAGGAGAGGACCAGAGGCACCATCCATTGACCAGTGCTGAGCAGGCAGAGATGTTCTCCTCCAGAGATGTTTTCCTCCTCCAGCCCTTTCTGCCCTCATTCCCCTTTATGTTATAAATTTGGGCCTCTCCCAGTGGAGTTGAACAACCACAGAGTATAGTACTAAACAGAGGAGCTAAAAGCAATTATTCCTTTTGTCTCCTCTAAGAAAATGTATGAGCGAATTGGATTTTGGCCCTTTCTTTGAGCACATAAGCTTGATTTAATTTGGCAGCATGGCCGTAACTGTGTTACCCCAATAGGCCGGCATCCCTGACTCAGTTATTTACTTTTATTTTTAATTTTTTTGCCTCCTTTGTTGCTATTGTGAAAACTTTAAAGCTGGTTTGGGCTGTTCCTTTGCCAGCTGAATGCAAGGTGTCCCCCTTTGCCAGGGCCCATTCATTGCCCTGCGCTGATAAGGCTCTTGTGTCTCATCTGGGGCACAGGCAGGACTTGCTGGGAATAGAGATGCCCACAAGTTCCTGGGCACGCCGGGCTAGGAAGCAATGAAGGAATTTCAAAGCCAGCTAATTTTCTCTCTCAGTGCTCTGTGGGTATCAGCACGCAAAAGGGAATTGGCAGTTACTGGAACTTCTTAACAAAGAACAGTTATTTGCATCAAGCTTCTAAATCTAAATTTAAAGAGAGCTTTCCCCAAAATAAGGCCCAAATTAGCCTTTATTACTGAAGGTAAATTTAGTAACTTTACAACATCTAAATGTAGGCTTCCAAATAAGCCCTCACGCTGAAGATATGGCTCCTAGGCACTTGGGGGCTCATGAACCCCTGACTGGGTTTAATTTTGCCAGAATTATCAGTGTTTGGCTAAACTCATCTTGGGTTTGCAGCTGCTATCATGTTTTCTCAGTAGATCGTGGTTCAATCAAAAAAAAACCCAAATACCAAAATACCTCAAGGTTTATAACCTCTGATGCTGACATAGTCTCTCTTTTTTAAAAATACATGCTGAAATTGGTGCTTGCATGGACAAACCTCTTTTACTCCACTTAGTCCTGTTCCATCAGGAACACTGGGGGTAAGAAAAGCCAGTGTTGTGAGGGTGGGGAAGCCCTGGCACAGGGTGCCCAGAGCAGCTGTGGCTGCCCCTGGATCCCTGGCAGTGTCCAAGGCCAGGTTGGACACTGGGGCTTGGAGCAGCCTGGGACAGTGAGAGGTGTCCCTGCCCATGGCAGGGTACTGGACTAGAAGACTTTTATGATCCTGCTGAGCTCAGAGTGGTCTTTCCCTCTCTCGTTCTTCCACATGCTGGCTTTTCTCCATTTTTGCTCTATATTGTACCTAGAATTCTACAAGTTTGAAGTGTGAAGGCAGTGTGGATAATCAGCACTTGGTGTCAGGCCCAAGCAGCTCCAAGATGTATAAATTGTGATTACTTGTGATCTGTTGTAGATTTGAGAACACCGCTCCAAGAAATATAAATAATTTTTTTTATGGTTATGCTTCCATTTAGTGCAAATGAGTCCATTAAAGTAACAGCTGAAACTTGTATTTATATCCAGAGCAGAATTGGGCAATGCAATCTTTGCAGTGCTGCTTCAGTTGGGAAAAGTTGGTAAAAAAATCATCATCATCATAAGAGACCTTTCCCATAAATGCTGGCTTCTAGAAGTGCTGGTGTCCTTTGCTGGTGTCTTTGGCTCGGTGTCCTTTGGTTTTGTACTTGGAATATGTCTCACAGTTCAGACTCTCCCCAAATGCTGAGTTCTAATATGCAATGGCTTGGGTTTTTTTATTTTGTTGTTATTGTTTTTACTGTAATTGCTCGTTTTTCCATCTCTGTGTGAGTGGCTGTTGGAGACCTGGTTGGTGTTGGATGTCTGCATGCCACAACTTAACCTATGGTCATGAAAAACAGGTTTACCTCAATAAAATTTAAAAGACAAAAGAAGTTTATTGAAATTGTGAGTTATTGGCAGAAGCAGGCTGAGACCCAGGGTCAGGCTGGGCTGGTGGTGCCCTCGTTGATTTGCACCCTGTGCTGGTAGACTCAAGCTTAGTCAAACCAATACAGCTCAGAGTTGTCCACTCCCAGCCTGGTGTCTGAATTCATGTCAGTGCTACTGAGCTTCCTCAGCTGCTTCTGGGACCTTCCCACGTAGCTATTTTTCTTATTAACTGTGTTTGCAGATGATGTTCTCCACCTGGCTTTTGGGGCAGATGGCAGGTCAGAGATGAGCTGATTATTCCTGCACTGGGAGCTTCACTGGGGCACTTTGGCACATCCTACCAAGATACTTCTCCTGTGGATAAAGCCCTTCAAACTCAGAAGAATGTCTGCTATTGATAAAAGCTCGGTGGTGTATGAAAGGAGCCCCAGATAGCTGAAGTTCAGTTTCTTTTTAGATCACTGAGTGAAAACCTTTCCTTTTCTTTAGTGGTTCTAATGGGAGCTGAGAAGCCCAGTCCTGGCATTTTGGCAGCTTCTGAGAGCCCTTCACTGCTCTGTGCCCTGCTCACGTTGGACAAATAATAAATTACTCTTTTAAGATCTATTGATGTAGGAGGCTGCATTGCGAGTTTAATGAAATTGCTGCTGTTCCAAAATACCTTTTGGTGGCCACAGGTGAGTTCTGTTCAAGAACAGGGGAGTGCAACCGAGCTCTGTTGTGAGCCTGAGTGCAAATTTGCATCGCTTTGCACCAAAACTGAAGGGGAGGAAATCTGATACACTCTTCTCCTGAAATGGTTGCCTACCTGTTGTATTAGGAAGAATATAAACATTATTTTGGGTACTGAGGAGAGTGTGTTTAGGGCCAAACCGTTCATATGCTAAATAATGAAGCACAAACTAAGTTTTCAGCTTTGGTGGAGTGAGTTACTGGTGGTTACCGGAGTCTGCTGGGAAGCTGGGCTCCGAGTGTGGGACTTGTAAAAGTCCTTTCAGCAGGTCAGTGTGTGAGTTAAGCTTCTGGTAGATTCATTTGGGGGTAGAGGATGTTTTAAAGCAAATTAAAATGCCCTGATCACCTGTCATTGCTGTCGGTGTGCTTGGGGATGGCGTGAGGGCTCCCAGGTGAGGCAGACGTGCAGGAGCCCTCCGAAGAATTGGGATGTAATTAAGGACCAAGCCAGTGCCCTGCTTTTTTCACTGCAATCTGAGGGAAATGCAGCAGCAGAGAAGTGAACACCTCCAGGCAGATGGTGTGGAGTTCTTTGTGCCTTTAAACTCCCCTAAACCTGAGGGTGTCTCTCATTCTGATTTCTAAGGTCCCTTCCAACCCAACCCATTCCACGATTAAAGGATTTCCTGCATTTTGCTGGCATTTTCAAAGCTCCAGGTCTGTACTGCAGTTTAGGAAATATTTCTCAGCACAGGGCTCATTGGCATACACAGTGAATTGTCTTGAAATATTGAAGCTTTGAACTTAATTTTGATGGAGAGGTTGTAAATAATAACAATGTGCCAGGGATCCTTCTGCCTTGCAGATACTGAGATGCTGGTTATTCATGTTAATAGCCTGAATTTCCTGAGACTGTAGAGGATGGTTATTTATAAAGAGTTGAGAGCATGTGAAGGGTTTGTGACTTAAAATCAACTTTCTATTAATTTAAGCTGCAACCATTGATGTTATCAAATCTGAGCATTTGAAAGGTGTTGATGGCTGGAGGGGAGAAATTGGCTTCCTCTGAGGGAATGAGCAGTCTGGTGCTCGTTTCATCGGGGAGTTCAGACCCCAGAAATTCTAACTAATGCCTGAGTGCTCCTACTTCTGTGTCTTCCAAAAGGCTGCTTATGTTAATCTTCATCAGAAACAGATGAGAAATAGGGTACAATCGTTCTGTTGAACTGGAGAAAGAACGTATGGACCTGCATGGATTTGGTGTGTAATGAAGATCTGAGGGACTCTCCTGCTGTGCTGCTTTGTCCTCTTTTGTTGTGACAAATAATGGGTGTTGTTGCTTGTTTGGTTTTTTTTTAATATTTCATTTTTTATTTTTAATGTCTACCTGCTCAGCAAGAACCTGGTCCTTTGTGGAACATCTGTAGACTTATGCTCTAAGGACCAGGCTTCTAAAACATATCCACTGTAAATAACTTGTGTTTGGATGTGAAATATTTTAACTGATAATTTATCAATTACATCCAAGCTGTTATGTCTTGAAGAAAATAAACCAGGGCTTCTCATGGTGCCGTAAAGGGAGGCTGCCTCAGTGCTGGGCTTCCTCCCCTGAGAAAGCTTTTTCTGCCCCACAGGCTTTGGAAAGCTCTCCCCATAAGTATCTACAGGAGGCCTCTTGGTTTAGATTTCTCCTCCTAAACATTCTCCTTTGGTTTGCCACCTGCAGGAAGACTGGGCTATAAATAGCACAGGTAGTAACTCATTTGTTTTTCTTCTCACTTGGCTCATGAAATGCTGATTTGCTTGTACTTGCATTTTTGTGCTATTCTTTACCTTCCAAACGAGTGGCTTTCATCCAAATTTTCAATTAATGCTCTTTGTTCTGCCCATTCCTCTCACTTCTACAAATAGGACTTTTTTCCTTTGGCACTTCACTCGTTGCTGTAGAAATTTTATAGAATTGCAAGGTGTGTTCCATTGCATGGGTGTTAATTTACTGGGGAAAGTCCGTCTTAAACTAGGATTTGAGAGGTACTTCTAGACTTCATGCAGATTTCAAATATAAACCTGTTAAACTTGAAAATACAACTGATGGTAGAACCCATTCTTCTCCTCTGTAGTAGTTTGAAACTAAGTTCAAAGGAAAATTTAGATTTGAAACTTCCCTGATCTGACACTTAAAAGTTTTTCTCTTTAATTCAGTGCCATTTCAGTGATCTGCCTACCTGGCCTCCTCAAAACAAAAAGGTTTTTCTTCCTTTGCTCTCCAAGTAGACAATGTTATTTTGTCAGATATCGCCTGGAGGAAGCTCACAGGAGAGGGATTGGAGACACGTGACAATTGAAACTGGATTCCAAGGCTGGTGATTAAGTACTGGCAGAAATACCAAAAGTAAAATCATTTTTTGGACTTCTTGTTCTAAACTTGGCAATGACCATTACAGTTAAAAGCTGTAACATCCTATCATCCTGACAAATTTTCTGAGAAAACTTGGGAATGATACCAGTGGGGTTGGCAAATGAATTATCAAATGGCTGCGTTCCTCAGCTGATGGTGGATCTGTGGCCTGTGGCCACAGCTGCACGAAGCAACTCAAGAGATACTTTATGCTCCTCTGCTAAATGTTTTTTTAGTATTTTATAAAAAGTTATTAGTGAATAAAATCTCTTACATCTCGTGGAGAGACTGACAAATGACAGTAGAATGTAAAAGAGCCTGGACCTTTCTGTTCTGTCAAAATGAAAACTATTTTTCTTGCACAGGGTTTATGTCTTCTTTTCTTCTTTAATACAAATTATTATTGTGTCAGTAATTCATTGCAGAGGACGATGCGGGGCTCCCTGAGTGCATGGATATTTAATCTCAGTGAATTCAGTAAGCAAATCAATGAAATTACCATGGGAAAGAGGACAGGGAAATAAAGAAAATGCTCTTTTCACGTGTGTTAGTGTGGTTCTGTTGCGTGCTGCTTGGGTTATTTGTGCTGGTTCGCCAAAATAAAGGCTCTCCCTCCAGCTGAACACCAGGATTGTTAATGAAGCACGACACTTTTGGGTTTCAAGTGCCAGGAGATGAAGAAAATGAGAGAAAACAATGAAGTGCTTTGCATTCTGCTATTTCATTTAAGTACCATTTTCTTCCATGTAATTGCCTTGGCCCAGCCATATGAAAATGACCATCTCGTGTTTATGCTCTCCTTCAAAATGTCATTCCCTTCTTTTTTTTTCTTTTTCTTTTTGTTTTTAAAGGAGAACGTTTGGCTTCTTACAAACTTGAGTATTTGACATTCATTATTTCTTCCATTTAGTCCTGGAACAAATTAGACAAATTGCAGTAGTTCAAGAGAGATGGAAGCCACCTGTAATCAGGACAAACAAATAAAAAGTGTGTGGTGAAGGAGCAGTGCCAGCTCTGGCTTCTTATATCTGCTACCTCCGACTCTAGTTTTAATGTGTTTATTTTATTTTCTTTCTCGTGGCACTGGCCTGCATTTCCTCTCTTAATTACCACCGTTGGAGTTATGGTGGGTTTTCTTGGTGAGAACTCTCAGCCAAGGACACAGGCACAGGAGATCCTACAGAATTTTTCCAGCTGCTTTCCCAAATAAAAAAGTAGAACAACGAAAAGAAATTCCCCAGACCTTTGGATTGATTTTCATTGGCAACTTAATGAACCGTGTTTTGGGTGATTTGGGGGTTTTTTTGTTCCAAAACAACCAACTCTCACAATAGGTACATAATTATCTCATGAGCTTTTCTTGTTGAGCTGAACCTCAATAAATATTTGTCTGTGCCCAGCCAGATCACGGGTCCTGATCCAGGAGTTTGAGATATTTCTGTTATTTTCCCCCCTCTTTATGGCTTTGATCCTGGGCTTTTCCATCTGTAATGATGGCCTCCACTCCTGGGCTTTGAGTCCTGGTAGGCTTGTTTCCCTGGCATGACAGAACAGGCTCTTTTGTCTGTTCTGTGTCTTCTCTTGCACTTGGCATCCAGGAGTTTGTTGGTCAGGCCATTTAATTTGTCATTTATGTGGTCTCTGTTCTTGACCACAGGGAATAAAAATAAATATGAGTCATAAAATTCTTTTTGAAGCTCAGGATCAGCCACCAGAGCACCAGACTTGCTAATACACTGTGAGAAGTTCTCAGCTTTTATCTGGAAGAGAGAGATGGGTGGGGTTTTTTAGTATTAAGAATTTAATGTAATCTTAGAGCAGGCAGGATGATGCACGAACTATCTTTTTTTTTGAGAGAGAATTTCATACCTGCGTGGCTTTCTAGCTTTTGTGTGTTGCTGGGTTTTGATTTTTTTGGGAGGTTTTTTTGGCTGTTTTTTTAGGGTTTCTTTTTTGTTGTTGTTGTTTCATTTTGTTTTGTTGTTTTTAGTGGATTTTTTGGAGGTTTTTTTGAAAGTGGGCTGATGTTTTAAATCTCCCTTCTCTGACCAGCAGATATAATGTTAATGTTTAGGGTTTTTTTTAATCTTCTGATGCATAAGTGAAGATGAAATCACATATCCCATCTGTTTTCTGTGGTGTTATCCTGCAAAGGTCATAGAAAGCAATGGATAATAATTTTCTGGTTTAACTGGTGGATGCCACGTGCTGCCTTCCCAGCAGATCACCTTTTGGGACAGAGGGAAGCTTCGCCCCAAAGCCTGTATGCAGTTCCCAGCGCTGAGCTAACATCCCGTTTGCAGACTGATCCTGCCTCAGGGCTGCCAGCGTCCCTTTGGAATGTAAAATTTGCAAGGATAGGCAGCAGGAGGCCTGGAGGCATGACAGGGCAGGAAGACCCAGCGATAACTTTGTGCTGGAGGGATGTGAAGGTCCCTTTGTGAGGGATGAAGGCTGCTGAGAGATTGACAGATGCTCTCAGGCGAGTCCAATGTGATAAACAAATAATCCCTGACAGGATGCTGGCTGATGTTTGGTGGTCCTTTCTTCATCTGTCCCTGGAGCAGAAGCTTGCAGACTTTCCTTTCCCTGAACGGTTTCCACTGCAGTTCTTGTGGAAAAAACTTCAAAGAGTTGCCTGGGGTTTGGCCTCTTTTGGGGAGGTGCCTTCATTGTGTTTTCTGTGTCTTCAGAAGCTGCAGGTCCCTCCCTGCCTCTCCTTGTCCTTGGGAGCAGAGAGGTGGAAGACTTTGCTCTCTTCGGGGAGGTGTGCTCACTTTTGGGGTGATTTTTTTGTGTTTGAGGCAAGGGGAGAAAGTTCTGCTTCTTTCAGTCTCCTCAAAAAGAGTCTCAGCCTTTTGGGGAGAGGAACTGGAAGGGAAGAGTGAAGAATAATCTCAGCTTTATTCGTGCCCTTGGGTTCTTCACTTCCTTACCGCTATGTGTGAGGCGGACTAATTTCCTTTGGAAGATTGTGGGGGTGCATTGTTTCTTGGAAGAACTGGGAAATGCCACATGCTTGTAGTGGTGTTGTGACAAAAATTTCAAGTTGCATACAGAGCAGCTTGTTTGGGTGGATTAGAGTCAAACAGTCCTCATGTCCCAGGTTTTCTCTTTTGTCAGGGGTTTTCACCACCAGGGAAATTAGAGTGTGAAAGTTTCAGCAGGGACTTGTAATTGTGGCTTATCCCAGTGTGGGTAGTGAAAAGAAGTGACTTTCTGAAGACTTTGACATCCAAATTACTCATTCCCTCCTGGAAATCTTGATAAATAAATACTTGTGGCTATTGTGAGTTTGCTTCCCAGTGACATCCTGAGTGTTTCCCATTTTCTGAGTGGGATCTGGCCTTCCTATACGTTTAACCTCCTGCAGCAAAGATGAGATGGTGTTTCTTAAGGTGCAAAAGGCAGAATGGTTACTTAACAGAATTCTTGAGGACATTGTGGGATTTCTTTTAAGTACTGATCAGTGTGGGTGGTGCTGGTGTTTTAAGGATGCTTGAGCAGACAAAGGCTCAAAGTTTGTTCTTAAAATTTTTTCATGGGAAGATCTACATCATGTAGATCCAAAAGATGATCAGCAGGAGTTTTGCTTAGAGAAAAATGCAACACAAGAGTGTATTACAGATGAAAGCTCTGATATTAATACCTTGTTCTTTAACTTAGATGAGGGTGTAAAGAAATACAGTTTAACCCTGGATTTGGGTGGTTGGAGACATTACTGCTCAATCTGTTTGGATGCTCAAAGTTCACTAGTGGCAACTTTAAAGGCTCCATTTTTATTTATTTATTGAAGAAATTCTCATTAAAAAAAACCGAAAACCACACAAAAGCCCCAACCACACACAAAAAATATGCAAGAGGTAAACAAGGGGTACCAAAGTGCTGTTGAATATGCTCTCAGTAGGGAATCAAACTTGCAAAGCAGAATAAGTGCCTTCACATCAAGTGAAGGATACTTTGGATGTATGAATTCTAATTTCTAGTGCAGGTCTAAATTCTTATACTCCTAACTTCCACTTCAGTGACGTTATCAGCAGCACGTGATGGAGAGAGCAAGTTTGTCTGAGTAGTTCTGAAGAAGGAGAGCTTCAGCCCTGTAGCTTGGAGATGGCAAAACATTTTTTTCCATACTGAGCGAAGAGTATTGTTTTGTCCTTGAATGGTTTTCAACTTTTTGGTTTGTTTTGTCTTTTTAAAAAAAAGATGAAAATAAATGGTGCTGTGTTATTTGCTGATCTTCCCTATTGTCCCTGTGACCCACTTTTTACACTGCAGCATTACCTTTTGTTTAGCCCAGAAGAGAAGGGAACGAACTCTGGGAAATCAAGGTGGATTCAGCTGACACAGTGTAGGTCTGTATGGGCACAGAGCTGGGCAAATGAGCTCAACGAGGGCAGAGGAGCTGCTAAAACCAGGATGTGATCCTGATGGGAGATGCTTTCCCTGGAATGACACCTCCCTTTTTTAGGGTAAAGCTTGATTCCAGTGCAATGCTAACGTCTGAGCCTGGGGGAGGCTGGGAGGACAGGAATTCTCACCTGAAGGGGCTGCCCAGCCTTGGGAATTAAGAGCTGCTCTTCCCTAGGGAGTTTCGTCACCAGAGGCAAATCCAAGTGTGAACACGGACAGTAGATTTTTTCCTCCTGGCTCACAGGAGCAGAAAGGAAAAGCGGGGAGAGGAGAACACAATCTTCTTTTGGAGGAATATATCGAATTTCTGCTTGCAAGTCATCCCTGCTCTGACAGACGCCACTTACACCGTCTCTGTGTACACAAGTGTGTGCTCTCTCAAGAAGCTTTCTGGAAATCTCTTCAAAATTAAGAATCCTGAAGTAATGCCTCTCGAGGCCCTGTGTGCCTATGAATCTTTCAGGCAAAGTAAAATCTTGTTTTGTGCTTAGGTGAAGTTAAGTAGGACTAAAAGAAATACCTGAGTTACATGACAACATTTCTCCTCAGCATTCCCAAGCACCTTTTTGGTTCAGCTTTTCTGCTGGGCGTCATCAAATCCTGAGGATGGTGATTAAATCCCAGCCCATTTAATCCTTCTTTCAGAGATCAAATGGCAATAAATAAGCACTGATATAATGGCCATGGCAGAGTTGGAGCTGCAGCAGAACAAGTGAAGGCACACGTGCTTTGGTAAAGGCTCCTTGGTCTTCTGCTCTCTCCAACTGATGCTTCCACAGGTTCCTAGGGGTGGCCATGGAGGGGCAGGTGCCAGAGCTGGCAACAGGCTCAAGGCAAAATTGAGAAGATGCTGCACTTATTCATTATCTGTTTCTTAAAGGACACCATTTGCTTTCACAGCAGAATTCCTCACAGCTGCATGCACACCTTGCTGCCCCCAGAATTTGTATCAGATACAGATATCAGCTCAGTAGCAGAGGAAGGAAACAGTTCTCTGCACATCAGTGCCATCTCCTCATCATCCCGCTGTAGGGAAGCACAGAGTGTAATCAGAGTGATCCCTTTGCTCAGCGGCAGGAACAACACAGGGCCTGATTTCTGCTTGTCGAGTCTGCCTGCAGAGCTCAGAGAAATATCAAATGTAGTGGTTTTGAGGTTCTTATAAATCAGAGATTGTTTCATAACAATAGATCAGTATATTTGAAAAGACCCAACAAAAACCCAAACCCCAAAACTTGCCGTCTGCCGTGCTGTTACCCTTGTGACTTGAGTTCTCAGATGTTATGAAGCAACCCTCCCTGCACATCAAAATATAATTACTGGATCCAGAAGCACAGCAGCCGTTGCTGTGTAGGCAAAAGGAAGACAGAAGGAACAACTGGAAGCAGCTCTTCCCAGTGCCTGTGGTGCACCTGACTCACTGTGTGTGTGGAAACAAACACCTGTGTGTATTTGTACAGATATCATGGAATTATGGATGTTTTGGGTTGGAAGGGACCTCAAAACCCATCCAGTGCCAGCCCTGCCCTGGGCAGGGACACCTTCCACTGTCCCAGGCTGCTCCAAGCCCCAATGTCCAGCCTGGCCTTGGGCACTGCCAGGGATCCAGGGGCAGCCACAGCTTCTCTGGGCACCCTGTGCCAGGGCCTGCCCACCCTCCCAGGGAACAATTCCTTTCTAAGACATGAAATTTCTACAGCACCAACTGTAGTTGCCCAGCTCTCAAGCCCTCCTGCTCCCTCACCTGTGAGGAGCAGCTGTATTTTGGCAGCCAGGACGCTCTGCTCTGTGCTATGCTCCAGCGTGAAGGTCGGATGTGCCCAAAAACCCCATTCCGGGGATATTGTGTTGGGAGAGCCTGTGCCTGCCACAGTTTGTTACCATTCTGCTGATTTCCCCCATCAACAGCAGCTGTGTCAAAGGATGGCCTTTGCCATGCTCTTGCTGTTGCTTTCCTGCCCTGAATTTCCCAAACCTGTGCACGTGGGCACTTAGGACAGTGTCAGCCCCAGAGCCACTTGGGTGCTGTGTAGGGGAATGGGCACAGTCAGACAGCAAATGTGCTTGCAGACTCCTGGAGCAGGAGGTGACTGAGCCAGCAGTGCTCTGCACCAGCTCGTGCCAATCAGTTCGCAGCTCAGTGGTTCCCTTCAGCAGCTCAGTTGTTGTCACGCTGAATTCTAAGGCTGGTTTTTCCTTTATTGTTGCTGAAGTGCTTCAGCTTTTGATTTAATTTAACCAGCCTCACTGGTTTCCTTCCAAAGCTGTGCAAGAGTCCCAGTGCAGCCCCACGTACAGCCGTGTTCAATCCATTTTTCATTTGACTCTATCATGCATAATTGCAGGTATGAGAAAGTTTGTGGTGTTATCACCATGTTAGCATCACTTCTGTGGTCATTTTCCTTAATTTCTTTCTCTGCTAGTTCTGTTTCAGGTGAAGTATGTGAAAGAAATAAGTCCAGTTTTCTCTGAATTACTAAAGGTCTGCACTAAAAAGTTGTCTTTTTGCAGAAATTTTAGTAGTCTTATTATAATCTAAAGTGGTTTAGGTTTGATCCTTGATGACTGTAATGGGCTAGTCCACCTCTCCATAGTTGTTGCATCCCTTGGCACAGAAAAATGACATGTAAATATAAAAGTACTGGCTACTTGTCCAGGGGCATTCCTAGAAAAGATACGTAAAAATTAAAGTGGAACAAACACTGCATTAAAAAAAAGTAGTTCAGATTTGAATGCTCAGATGCTCTTGTACAAGTTTGGAAGTTCAGTCTCGAATTAGTTATTTAAAAAAATGCCACAGCATCGGGATTCAAGTCCCTGTTTTGCATAGTGGGAATTACCTCTGTAGGAATAAATAACTTGGCCCTGCTGACCCCAATGGTGCCCTTGCACCACTTTAATTGAGAGGAAAACCTGTGGAAACAGTAGTTTTGGCAACAGAGTTCAACAGTCTTTGCTAAAAGGTATGATTACAATACTTGTTCTACTTTCAGTTCCCCCATTTAATTTTTATTTTCCTTTGTGCATCATCTGAGGACTTAATTTATCTCCAGGGCTCCACTGGAATATTTCTGTAGCAGACAAATTATTCGTCAGATAAGATTTTACAGGAGTCTTTCTCTTACTACTCTCAAATGACTTTCCTGGAGGCTTTTTCTATTCTTTTTAGGCAGTTCCAGGGACCACAAGAGTGCTCTGGAGTTGGGACTGACTTCCTTGCTGCTGCCTCTTCCTGGGGAGAAGCTCTCTAGGAGTAGCCTAATCTTCTAAAGCAAAATCCCAACTGACTGGGGATGTAGTTTCCTCCAGTAATTAAAGCTGTAACTTCACACCGAAAGGTGCAGGATGCAGAGTCCTTGAGCTGGATACCAGGTTGTTGTTTGTGATTCAGTCCTTAGATCTTGCACTTACTGCGCTCATCACAGCAAATCAAAGCATTCACCGAATGTGTGGGCAGGGAGAGGAGCCTTGCAGCAAAGACAAAATCCTGCTCCCTGCCTGGGAGAGCTGGGAGGGGAGAGCTGGGAGCTGTGTCCCTGCCCCCAACGGGAACACAAGGACATGGGGGTGCTGGCTGCGTTTGAACGAGTGGGTTTAGATTTATCTGTGACAACTCCGTGATGAGGCAGCTCCCTATCCAAAAGGTTTCCTGCTCTGTCACGTACCAGAACAGGGTGTTGTGGGCTGTGGGAGGGAGGTGTTGTGTGGGCTGGGATTCAAGGAATTACAGCACCAGGCAGGAGTGGGGATGCTGCTCACCTGGAATGCAGCTGCTGTGAGGCCATTCACATCTCCAGCCAAGGGGGTTCCTAAAAGTGGAATGGTTTGGGTTGCAGGGACCTTAAAGCCCACCCCATTCCATCCCCTGCCATGGGCAGGGACACCTTCCACTGTCCCAGGCTACTCCAAGCCCTGTCCAGCTTGGCCTTGGACACTTCCAGGGATCCAGGGGCAGCCACAGCTTCTCTGGGCACCCTGTGCCAGGGCCTGCCCACTCTCAGGGCCAAGGATTCCTTCCCAATATCCTTCTAATCCTGCCCTCTGGCAGTTTGAAGATGTTGTCCCTTGTTCCGTCCCTCCATCCCTTGTCCCCAGTCCCTCTCCAGCTCTCCTGGAGCCCCTTTAGGTCCTGGAAGGGGCTCTGAGCTCTCCCTGGAACCTTCTCCTCTCCAGGTGAGCACCCCCAGCCTGGCTCCAGAGCAGAGGGGCTCCAGCCCTGGGAGCACCTCCATGGCCCCCTCTGGATTCACTGCAGCATCTCCACGTCCTTCCTTTGTGGAAGGTTCTGGGTTTTGGCCATTTTCTACATCTGACCCTGTTAGACCACTAAAGAAGAGTGAAGTGATGACTCACAATGTTCATGGTGCACGGTGGAAGAGCAGGGCTGTTTGCGGTGGAAATGAGTTTCTCAGAGACCTTGGGGATAGCAAAGGGCTCATCCTTCACCACTGCCAGACTGCCCAAGCCCAGGGCCGACGGACTCTGAGGACAAGGGAAAACATTATGGTTCAGAGATCACAAATGTGGAGAAGTCCTTTTCCTGCCATGCTGTCAGGATTGCTCTGAAATCCTCCTTGGAGGATTTTGCTGTCTGAGAGATGACACACAAATCCTTGTTTTCTTTGCAAGGCAGGAAAAGGCACTTCTGTGTTGCCTGAGAAGCAGACCTGTGCACCACAGTGGAGATCCAGGGGAGAAAGGGTCATGTGTGGAGACATGGATTTGCTGCTGCTTCCCTTTCCTTTGGTTCTTCTCTCCCTCAGGCCAAGGAAGACCTTGCTCCTGGCAATTCCATGCTGCAACCACTGCTGGCTGCTCCCTTTGCTGCCCCATTTGCACTTCTCCATCCCTGTTTCTTCCCAATTCTTTCTCACCCTCTGGTTTGTGTATCTGTAGGGGTTTCAGGATTGAGTTAATTTGGGAACTGGCTGCCATTCCAGATGAGGCCAGGGCCCTCTTTTCTTTTTGAGCTGTCCATGTGTGAGCATCACTGTCTATTTTGTTTGCTACCTTTGATCATTTTGAGTTTTCTCTACTGCCTTGGCAGAGTTGTGGGCAGAGGAGGGTTTAGAACAAGGTGGGAAACATTCCCTGGAGCAACACGTGCATTTTGTCTTCCTTTCCAGCTGCCTGTTGAGGCCTGCCACAGCTTTTAGTCCATTTATTATCTTGTGGCAGTGCTTTTGTTTTCTAATCAAGATGGCCTGAGGCACCAAGTGCCCAAGCCTGAGAATCCCACTGAAAAACAGCACAATGATTTATTTTGACAAGATCTATTTACCATGAAATCGTGACCAGTGATGCTAATTTTACTGTCATTTTCAATTCATTATTAGATGAGCCCTTATTAGCTTTTCTAGCACTTTTTGCTAGGAATGCTCTGACAAGCCTAAAATTGCATGGCTTTCAGATTTTGGCAAATTGTGGGGTTTTTTTTCCCTCTCATCCCCTGGGACCATTCCCACTCAGAATTGTCACATGCAATGACACCAGATCAAATGAGCAGAACACTCTGTTGCTCAACACAGAAGGTTGTTTAGGCACAGATGTACTCAAAGTCATTACATTATAAAAACAATTTTTTGAAGTAGTTTAGGATATTTCAAACTCAAATGATGGTTTCTGGAGAGTATTCCAGCAGTATCCTTGCCCGGTGCATTTGAGCTTTCCCTGCCGTGGGCTGACATTGATCCTGACTGACAGGTTTGAGTGGTGAGGCTGGGTCTTTTCTGAAGATAAGTGCTAATATTTTGTAAACCAAATTATTTGAAAAGGCTTGTTCAGCACCTTCACTTGAGGAAAAGTTCTCCCTACTTGACTTGGAGCAAAGCTTTGATTGCCACTGCTCTTTCTGGTGGTGTAATTCATTTATCCCCCCTCCTGCCTGCTCGTGCCTCCCACAGGCATTAGCATAAGAGCAGTGTTACCACTAGATGGGTCTGTTTCTTTAATAAGCCATTGACTACCTCTTGGAAAGAGAAATATTTTAGGACTCCTCTGTTGATATCAAGTACACGTTATCTAACTGCTCCTTGACTGCACTTACTTGTCAGGCCATTAAAAAATTGGGGTTTGTTTAATCCATCAGCCTGTCCCATTCTACTGCTTTCCACGTATGGACTTAGGAAGATCTCTGGGACTCTGAAAAAACCTCCCTTTTGGTTTATTTAAATTCAATTTTTAATTGGGAGATCAGCACTAATAACGCCTCACTCAAATTCCTATATGTGTATTTGAAAAATGTATCAGAATATTTCCATCCTATCACCTGTGACAAATGGAAATGTTCAGCCTCAGTAAATTTATTAGACATGATCATTGGCTGTTTTTATTTAGGAAATAGTAATTTGTTGGCTTTTAAGTATTGAAAGCAATAAACATTACTTTGTGTTATTCAAAACCAATCACAGAGCCATTCCTAAACAGCTTTCAGCAAAGGCAGACCTTAAGTATGAGACACAAGGGGTATTTTTGGAAGCAGGTGCTTTATCAGGTCAAAGGTGTGATGGCTGCAATTCATTGAAGCTTTCACTCACCACAGCAAGAAAAGCAAATTGGTGTTTGATGCTTTGCTCTCTGACTTGTTCCAGGAGGCACAAACCAGAAGTTGTCCCAGTTCAAGAGTGACTGGTTCAGGCAGAGCCAAGGGAAAGGGACTTGTCCAGAAAAAGGGGAAAATTGTCCCAGTTTTGTGCTGCTGTGGTGGAGGTTGGTTTGGAGATGGCCCTTCCAGCCAGTCCTGCTACAGCTGAATAAAGCCACATAACCGAAGGTGTTCATAAACACCTCTAATGCCACAGGAAGGCAAAAAACTCAAAAACAAACCCTAAAAGTTTTCTGAAGGATTTTTTTGTAAGTAACATGGCACAAGAGAACCCTCAGATCTTCCTTGCTTATATTGGTTTTTTTTCCCTACAGTTATAACTTCATTTATTGACTTAGTATTTGATGTAATACCTCTTCAAATTTTCTTTTAAACCCCAGCCTTGAAGGAGCACCCCTGCTCTGCCTGGCAGTTTAGATTTCAGCTCAGCCTGTCTGCAAGGCCTGTCTATAACCTGTCCCAAAGTTATGATAATAGTAATTCACCATCGTAACATGTAAAATCTGTAGTTTTAATCAACCTGCAACTGGAAATCTGACTCACCAGTGTGTTTAAACTTAGCATTCATGTGTACAGAGGTGTTTTTCTAGGGCTGATTTGCTTCAGCAGTTACACTCTTGTGCCACAGACGATGGTGACCTTCCTCCTGCTCCTGCAGATGTTCCCTCCAGTGCTCAAGACAGGTGTCTGTCTCCGGAGGTCTTACAAGTGTTTCACATATGTACAAAAATAAAATCAATGCAAGCATTTATTTAATCTCATTGGGCTGCTTTCTTTTTTGCTTGCTTCCACATTGACACCCCTAAGAGCCTAATTCTTCCAATAATCTTAATTAACGTGGATACATTTTAGGGAGCTCATTCATACTGTGGTGACAAACAATAACAACTTCTCTGTGTGTTCTCAGGGCCTGTTTGTAACATCTGCTTGACTGTAGCAGCTGGCAGAGACAGAACTTGTGGGTCTGAATTTCCAGGAGACGCGGAGAAACAGGGTAACACAAGAGGAGCAGATGTCAGTGTGTGATACAGTGTCACCTGACCTTGAATTATCCAGACCTTGCCTGAGTAAATGCTGTTTAATGTAGAAGTTGTGCAGGTGTGTTCACCCTGACAGCTCTGTGCTGGGATTAAGTGCAGTTGCAAACCACGGACCTTTCATGTGCATTTACTTGACTTTTAAGCTGTCAAACAGATGAAAAGCATCAATTGCATCAACTGCTTTCTTAATTTTTCAAACAAGCCCCAAAGTATTGGAGTTTAAGTTGCTGCTTCCTTCTACCGCTAATTTGAAAACAATTATTATAAAGTTGTGTTCACATCTTCCTCTTGGTACTTAATTGGTGATTTATGCCTAAGAGAGGGATTTTGGTCAGGGTTTATTAGCTTGAATTATTGAATTAATGTTTTATTCTGGAGCTTTTTGTTAAAATTTGCAGGCACTTTAATTATTGATATCTGAAATCGGTTCAGTTCATTAATGAAGAAAATCATAAAACAGAGCAGGATAATGATACCTAATTGCAACAAGCTGGGTTACAATATTTTATTTACAGGTAGGAATCAATGAGCTGGGGGAGGAGAACTTGGGTAACACATAGTCTTCTGGGGTTTGAGATGATTTTCTGGTTTTTGTTGGGTTTTTTTCTAAATAAGTTATTCCTCAGCAACACAGAAGAAGGTGTTTAAATGCAGGGCACTCCCTGCACAGGCGTGCTTTGTATTCTTAGTTTTGCTTTTGCATGAGACTCTATAAAGAGGTTGCAGTTCACCTCTGTGGTATTTGCAAGTTGTTTTAGATGTGGGAAAGTGCTTGGTTTTCTCCCCATTAAATTATTTAAACTAGATGAATGTTTTTACTTTGTATTAGGTGCTAAAGCTGTAATTTTAGCTACTTTCGCAGCGGACAATCTGAATTTTCATGGTGACACGGCAATGGGTCCACTCCATTATATGGCACATCAGGAATTTCCCTGGCTTTTGTGGAACAACAGTTTAAGGAGGATGCACAGGAGAGCTGTCATTAAAAATGTAAGCACAATGGTTGAGTAAAATGCAGGTTTCTGCTCAAACTGCAGGCTGATTCCAGTCTTGTCTCAATTCTGACATGGATTTTACATAAAGTAAAAGCCAGAGGTTCCTTCTAAACAACCGTGCAGTGGCTGGAGTGGAACGTAACTACTCATTTTCACCTCACAAGTGCTGAGTAAGAATAATAATTTTCTGTCTGCAAAAACTGCTTTTAGTTCCCCAAAACTTCAGTGCTTTCGCTGAAAATACTGGTGTCTCTGTAGCTGTTTGCTTCCACGGAGTCATTCAGCTGAGTGAGGATAGGATTCCTAAGGGCCTGTTTCTTGGGATGCCCATCTCTCCTGCGTGTATTTTTGTTTGCAGGCGATCAAAGAGACTCTGGCACACCCAATTTCTCACTCCAGTGAGGGACTGCTGCCCTTTTACACTGTGAGAATCATTTAGGTCAGAAAGAACATTTAAGATCATGAAGTCCAGCTGTTAAGCCGACATTGCCAAGGCCGCCTCTAACCCACATCCCTAGGTGCCACATTTATATGTCTTCTAAATCCTTCCAGGAATGGTGCTTCCACCACCTCCCTGGGCAGCCCCTGCCAAGGCCTGAGCACCCTTTCCAGGCAGAAATTCCTGCTGCTGTCCAAGCTGAGCCTCCCCTGGCCCAGCCTGAGGCCGTTTCCCCTTGTCCTGTCCCTGTTCCCTGGCAGCAGAGCCCGACCCCCCCCGGCTGCCCCCTCCTGTCAGGGACTTGTGCAGAGCCACAAG
The DNA here is from genome assembly GCA_013398015.1 of Oreocharis arfaki. Classification (NCBI taxonomy): domain Eukaryota; kingdom Metazoa; phylum Chordata; class Aves; order Passeriformes; family Paramythiidae; genus Oreocharis; species Oreocharis arfaki. The sequence goes on from VZRR01005737.1 coordinate 160,472, forward strand.
GTCCCCCCTGAGCCTCCTTTGCTCCAGGCTGAGCCCCTTTCCCAGCTCCCTCAGCCGCTCCTGGGGCTCCAGCCCCTTCCCCAGCTCTGTTCCCTGCCCTGGACATGCTCCAGGGCTCTCTGTCCATGAGGGGCTCAAGCTTGAACTGATTTTGTGTAAACGAACTTTTGATCAAAGACCCCAAGATTCTGTGGGTGACACCAAGCTCACAGACAGGTGTCAATCTGCTCTTCCTGAAACTGGAATGACAGAGAACACTGCTGCTGCTCCTGATCCCTTAATCAGTCATTCCAAGGCTCTGAAGTCTCTGGGTTGCCCTCAGACCTCAGGTTGTGACTTCACTGCTGCCTCCCTGAGAAGTCAGTCATGGATAATAATCTGAGGGCTGTACTGGAGTAGGAACCTTTCTCTTCTCATCTTCACCCCAAGCCCCAGGGAGGCAGGAGATTTCCCTAAGGATGGTCTGACCTGCAGGTGGGGCCTTCTGCTCCCTTCAGCAGGGATTCTTGATGACCTTTTCTCTTTATCAAGGCTGTCGTGGGGGCTGGCACAGGCTTGGCCTCAGTGTGTCAGCCGTTAATCTTCTAGGTTCCTGCGGGGAAACCAGGGCAGCTGTAGGGTTCAGCACGATTTAAAATTCGTGTGCCACTTTTAGGGTAAAAGCTCACGTGTCTCTGAAGGAGGTAATGAAGTTGCAAATTGCCTCATCATTCTAATGCATGCACATTGCCCTTCTGTTTGGCAAATCTGCAATCAAGCCATTGATTTGGCTTTGCTAATGCTGGCTAATCATATAGGGGTGGAATTGGAGCTGTGACTGATCAGCTCTGGGAGCAGCTCACTGGGGCTGACAGATTGGGAAAAGCAGGAAGCTGGGAGAACAGCGCTGTGCTCTCCTGCTTTGCACGGTAGTGTTATCCTTCAAGTGGATTTAAATGATCCCAGCTGGCTGCTACCAGAGACACTGTGAGCCTGCGAGAGAATTCCGTGTGACCCAGGCTGGTGTGTGTGTCTGTCTCTGGGAAACGAAAGTCTGCCAGGTGATGTTCCTTGGGATTCCCTGAGTCCCTCAGTCTTGGAGCTGTTTGTTGAGTTGGACTAGAAGTAATGTAGGGACCCAAGCCCAATTTCAGTGAGTGAGTGCCTGGAGCTGTTGTGTTGCTTTGAGTAGTTCCTGGGGGACACGGAGCTGTCCCTGAGCCAGCAGAGTGTCCTGGGGCCAAGGAGGCCAAGGGGATCCCGGGGGCAGCAGGAAGAGCATTCCCAGCAGGGCAGGGAGGGATCCTGCCCCTCTGGCCAGCCCTGGGGGCACCTCTGCAGTGCCGTGTCCAGCTCTGGGCTCCTCAGCACAGCAGGGCCAGGGAGCTCCTGGAGCGGGGCCAGCGGAGGCTGCGGGGCTGAGGAAGGGCCTGGAGCATCTCGGTGCCCAGGAAAGGCTGAGGGAGCTGGGGCTGCTCAGCCTCGAGAGGAGCCCCAGCTGAGAGGGGCCCTCAGGCCTGGCTGTCCCTGGCTGCAGGGAGGGCTCCGAGCAGGGCCCAGCCTCTGCTCCGGAGGCCCAGCAATGGCACCAGAGCAACGGGCAGGGCCTGAGCCCAGCAATTCCCCTGCACAGGAGGCACAACTTCTGCCCTGGGCACTGCCCAGCCCTGAGCACATTGTGCACAGAGGCCGTGGGCTCTCCTCCCTGGGGCTGTTGCAGAGCTGTGTGCACACAATGCTGTGCCCTGGGCTCTGGGATGGCCCTGCTGGAGCAGGGAGGAGGGAGCAGATGCCCTCTGTGCTCCCTGCAGCCTGAGCCATCCTGGGATTCTGTCTGTTCCTGTTCTTTTCCTACAGAACACCAAGGATTCATGGCGCTGCAAATATCCCAGAGACTGAATTTCCTGTGCCCTTTGATGTCATCTCTACACCCTGTATTTCTTCAGCTGTTTGGTTTAGCGTTGCTTTAAACTCTTCCTTAATGTGTTCATCAGGCTTGTAACTGTGGTTGTGTGCTGACCTAAATTTCCATGAAAAGCACTGATTTTCATGCTTGAGAGAGAGAACATCAACATCCTGGAATCATCTGTTATTTGCAGTATGAAGTTACTAACGCTGGATTAGCATCACCCTTGACACATGCAGGCAAGTCCAGCTTCCAGTTCTATCACACTCCTCTTGGCTGCTTTGTGCCAAAGTTTTCCCCCAGGATTTCCACAAAAAGCTGAATTCTCATCCCCTTTCTTGTAGTTTAGCTTATCTTACTTTTGATTGTACAGTACCTGCAATCTCCAGTGCCCTGGCTGATCCCAGCCCCACCAGGACATCCTAAGGAAGAGAATTTTATCCCATTCATAGCTCTAGAGCAGGTTTGCTCAGCAGCTAAAGCCTTTCTGGACATTGCTGGAAGTCACGGAAAGCAGACCCAGCATAGTTTGATTTGCAACGTGATTTTTGGGAGGATACTACACTTTGCAAGTAGGCCAGCAGCTTTTGTGTCAGCCTTCACTTGTGGCCAGCTCTAAGGCTTCATGGCTATCAGCAGAATTTCTATACCTTATTGCTAATTAGAAATAATAGATACTTGAAAAAAATTTAACACACTCCCTCCAAAAACCAACATCATGGATAGTTTAGGCCATGATATTCGGATTTCTTTTTAGCTGAGGATATTTGGTGGCAGACGTCTGTACCATGAAAAGATGACAGATAAAATGTGTGTTGTCCCAAGGAGTCAAAGAAATCACTCACCTAATAACAGTAATTACACTGTGCATCTGTGGTGTTCTGCATGCTTAAGACTGTAGAAATATTAGCTAATTAATCCTCTCAACACTGCTGTGCAGTTACTCTAGCTGGTATTATTATCTTCCTACTGTAAGGGAAGGAAAAACCCAGAAGAGTCTGACTGATGTGCTTTGCAGCAGCGAACAACCTCAAATTTCAGGAATTTATTCCACTGCAGTGTCTTGAAGGCACGAGGAGGATGAAGGCCCACCTTGGCAGGCAGCTCAGAATGCTGGCTGCTCCTGCCCTTTATTTTATTCTGTTTCAGGACTGCATTACCTACCGAAGCAGTTGTTATGATGTTGAACAGGACAGTTCTTAGGGCACAAGAGCTGCCCAAACAGCTCCTGATGAACACAAATTCACCCTTCAGCAGCGCTGGGGGCCTGTAACGTGGAGGGGAATTATCACAGGATACCAGGTCTGCCAGCTGCTGGGAGGAGAAAAGCAGCTGCTGGTAAGTGCCAGCTGTGAAACTCATTAGATCTAGAATTAATTTACAGACTGAAAGAACAGTCAATGCTGACACAGCATTTTCTGTGAAACGGGTGAGCCGTGGTTCTTGTGAGAAGTGGGTTGGACACCAAAGTTGATGGCAGCTCAGCTCCAGGTGGTGTTGCTCAGTGTCCTCAGAAAATGAGTTTCTTTCAGCACTTCAGGCAGTAGATACCTCACATTCATCTCCTGGTTGAACTCTGCAAAAAGTATGAACAAACAGTAGATTAAATTAAAAGTGTGGATTTGTGCTGTTGCTGCCGTTGCACCTTGATGAATCTGGTGATGAACGTTGTGTGGAGGTTCCAGTCTGTAGAACTAGATTGTGTTTCAGTTCTTAGACCTACAGTGGCTTTGGGGAGTGTCAGCTGTCTGTAAACCCCAAAACACAACTCAGGATGCGCTGCCTTCACGCCATGACCTGCATTTTTGTGAGCACTTCTGCTGACCCCACTCAGGACCGTGATGTGCCACAGAAGCTCCTGTGCAGAAGGCTGATTTCCTCTCACCCAGCCTCCTCTGCCCTTCCAGTTCAGAGGCCTTGCAAAGCCACCTGTGTGTTCCTGTGGTGCCACAGTGAGGGGAACGAGGGAGAGCACATCTGAAAGCTTGTGGTTGTTGGAACAACCTCCTCAGTCCCTGAGAAACAAGGCTTTTCTCTGTACCCATCTGTAGGGCCTGCCGAGGGCTCCAGAGTTATGAATGCTCCAGTTGATGTTCTTGGATCTCTTTTAGGGTTGCGAATAAAGACATCGCTGGCATCTTTCAGAGTCTAATTTTTGCTCCTTGGCAGCCAGCACAGAACAGGCTGCTGTTGGGCAGTGCTGTGACGCCTCCCTCCCTACACTCAGTGGATGGTGTGAAAGGGAAGAGCCTAGAAGAATACGGATACTGGAGATTGTCAGGCTTTGAAACCTCAGCTGATCCCTCCCTGCTGTGCTGAATCAAGGACAAAGTTGTTGGTCATGGCACAGATGACATTTTTCGTCTCACTGCAGGCTTAAATGCTTTTTTTTTTTAATTTCCCTTCTCATTTGTCAGCATCTCTGCAGTGGTTTTTGACCCCATCATGTATTTCTGATCAGCTCTGACACAGGAGTAGAGCTCCCACAGCTTGTTTACTTAGTTTTGAAGGAAGACTGCAGCTGGCTATAGAAAATAAACTCCAATTATCTTCAGTGAGAGAGAAACTGTGCTGTGGGTTCCACAGCTCCTGGCTGTATTTCTTTTTTCTGACCAGTTGGAATCAGCCACACTTTACGCCACCTCTAACAAGAGGCAATTTCTGGATGTCGGAAGGAGCTGAGAGTACTGGTTACACTGAGGGAGTTTGGGAGAGGGGAGGTTAGAAAAGTGTATTGGATAAATTCATGGGCATCATGAGAGAAGCTGGTGATACTGCATGTGACAGCTGGAGCAGGTCCCTAAAGTCTGGTATCCTAATTTTCCATCGCTTGGAAAACATTCACTTCTTTTTTTAGTTGATGAGTGTGAAGGGAAATTGATTCTTGTCTGAACAGTCTCATGCTCATGAATGCCAGTGGATGTAGCTTAATAACAGCACAAGGGTGAGCCTTTTCATATTATTTTCCTTCTGTGTGCACTAAACTGGCTGGCCCCGCTTTGATGCTCTGCTTTTGGGTGCTGATGTGAACAGAGATGCTTTTAAGTACTATTGAATGGCTTTGTATTGGTAACAATTTTTTTCCCCCTCCTTGAGACATTGTATTGAATTCCTGTTCAGCTTTTCCTGGCAGTTTGAAGGTTGGGAGTTTATTTTTCCGTGGGCACAGGAGCTGTTAAAGGTGTAGCAGATTCTTCACTTGGAATTCCTTCTCCCCTGGGGCAGGACTCGCCCCCCAGCCTCAGGAGTGCAGCACATATTGGTGTGGTGGGGCACCCCAGCTGCCTCTGTTTCTGTACCTTCCCCGGGATTATGTTCCTGTGAGCAGGACATTTGTGCTTGGAATTTGAGCAGTCCCTGCATGTGTGTCTCACCTGTGCGATGCCCTCTCTCTTTCATCCGCTCTCAGTAGCACTTGGGAAGCGATCTGCTGGATCTGACCACAAAATAGAGCTTTTCTCCCTTTTCCCCTGCCAGACCAGCCTTCTGCTCTCTGCTGCAGAGCAGCCAAGCTCAGGGCAGAGCCTGCACTCCCAAACTGCTGGCACTTTGGCAGTTAATTGGAAGTATTAATTAACATTTGTTCTACTAATGAGGAGCCAGCTTGCTGGAAAGCCCCCTACAAAAGTGAGTATTCACAGCACTGCAGCACTCAGGGATGTAGGATTCTGGGTAGAAAGGGTGATACATTTTATAGTGCTTTGGAGGGTGGAACGACCACCAAAACCACAACTGGGAAGATTTGGCTCTAACCAGTGATGGAGGATGTGCCACAGGGGGAACTCAGGGGAACACTTACTCCAGAGGGAAGGAAAGCTCAGTTTGCCATGCTGCTCTGACCTGGTACTTTCTTGTTTATGCTTCCAAAAGTGCCTGTGATTATAAAAGTTTCTGGATTCTGAAAAGAAATTGTGCTAAGTTTTTTTTCTTAGTATTAACTCTGCTACTTGTACTGTTTGGCAGGTCTGGTGGAACAATCATTTTAATGTTTCACTGAAGTACAAGATTCAAGGAGATGTGTTAATTAATAATTAGGATTTCCTGTTGGTCTTTATCTGCACAGACAGCACTTTTTAATTTAATTAGGCAAATTATTTGATTTTGCAATGTAATAGTAGCCAATATATCTTTTTCAAATGTGGTGAAAGGTCAAAGGTTGCACTCAATGGTCTTGGACATCTTCTTCAACCTTAATGATTCTATGAAATTTGCCTCCACTCAGAATTTAAAGTGATTTTTCTCATCTTACCCCTCATTCTCAGGGTTTTTTCTCCCCCCTACCCTTTCGGTTATGTTGCCCATCCAATTTACATTGTGTAACACAAAAAGAGGCTCTGTGTTAAAACAGCTGGGTTTTGTTGTTGCTAATTAGTGTGAAACAGATAATGGGATATGTTACTGCTGGGTTGAAAGTGGGAGTAAGAGGAGAAAATCAAAAATTATTAATCTGAGCACCTGACATTATCTAGCACAGAGGAAGAATTCCCTGTATACCAGCAGTATTAAATGAGAATACATTTTGAAGGTGTGTTTAAGTGGAGTGATTATTTTAGGATTGTAGCTTTTATTACTGCATGAAAACCTTTCTCCCCTCATCCAATATAATTTTATGTTCTAAACTGTCAAACAAAATCTTGCTCTGATTGCATTATGGTGGTGTACCCAGAGTGTGCTTTACCACTCCCATGAAGAGGTTTTTTCTTTAAATAAAGATATTTTATGTATGAAACCCATGAGGATGGATAATAATGGTTTATATCACCTAAAGCTTGTGCTGAGGGAGAGGAGTACAGCTTGGAGTAAGTAGTGCTTAACTGAGCGTGGGAGGTGAGGAATGAGCAGTGTTCATGGATTCCCCGGTGCTGGAATCTCTCCGTGCCCAGGTGTCAGAGCTGTTCCTAAGCCAGGAAGCCAAAAGCAGTGATTGTCTCATGATTTCAGAAAGCTTTTGGTTCCTTCCTTGAGGCAATGTCTCTATTTCACCTGGCCAGTACAGCCAGAGCACTGCTTCCCTTTGCTTTCTAATTCATTCTGAACAATGCTTCTGGAGACTGGTGGGTGGGAATTGCAACTTTTATAGACGTGTGCACACCTCTGAATCCTTTCTGCATTTCCCTGAGGGCACGGAGCGAAGGCTGCTGTGCCTGTAGGTGGGGGGAGGCAGACTTTCACCTGGCCACAAAGCACAGGATACTCCATCCTGAAAATCCTCGCATCTCCTTGACCCGAGGGAGGTGAAGGGTTTGGCCACAGTGAAGTCATCTGAAATGGAGGCAGGGTTCTTGGAGCTGTTGGCTTTGTTGATGTTTGCCAGATTAACATTTAGCACATGGGCAAGTGCTGCTGGAGCAGTGCTGGGGTTTGGGTGGAGGTACGTCCTGGTGCTTGTGCTGGGTGCTCTGCAAGGCTCTGGCTCCATGCAGGACCAGCTGCACAGGGAGCCAGGGGCGGGCAGGGCTTTTTCCAGGGCCCTGCCTTCTCCAGGAAAGCAGGGAAGCAATTCCCTTTTCCATAGTGGAGGTATTTGAGAGCAGTACAGCACGTTTAATATTCACATGTAAACACAGTGCTCTTGTTCCTCTGAGATCCCTCAGCTCCATGAGGAGGTTGTGATGGGCCTCTGGACCAAACCTGTCTCATTTCCCTTCTCTTTCCAAGCCATCCAAATCCAGTTTCTCCTTTCATTTTAATTAGACACAAGACAAGTTTCCTGTAAATAAAACCTGTTTGCAATTAACATATTTCCACGTCACTCTTGCTTGCTTATCAGACATGAAGGAGCTGCTAGGCCTGTGACGGGGGGAGAAATGGAAACCTCGACTGCAGAGCCGTGCTTCTGTCAGCCACCTTTACATCTTCCTGTATCAGAACTCTGTGCTTCGCTCAGAACTCACAGTTTTATCTTTGGAGCTGTTGCTGTGAGGGGTCTGTGCTTTGGAGAGGTTTTCCTGCCAATTTTGTCTAATAGCACGTTCCGTGAGGCCAAATGTTGTCTGCTAAGGGATGAGATGTACTGATGTATTTCATTGATCTGCTGCTAAAAGTTAGAGACTTTTTTTCTTCGTCACTTGTGTTTTCCCCTGCAGGATCTTGTTGACAGGAGCTACAGAGCTTTGGCGGCTTCTTGAGGGTCTTTTTGATGAGCTGCTGCTTTGAATGATTGCCTTGGCTAACCCGAGACATGGGTTCTGTGTAATGATGTCTGTGCTGCAGTGCCTTTGGACTCCACTGCAATATCTTTCTAAATTCTGGAGGTGCCCGTTGGCAGAACGACACCATGGTGTGCACACAGAAAGCTCAGAGGAATTCTGTGAGTGTCACAGCATATCTCTGGGCACATCATCTTTTATACCCAGCACCAGCTAAAGTACTGATTAAAGTAATCTGTTTGCCAGATAGCAAAAAAAGAGACGGGATTTTTGTTGGTGTGGAGAACCAGGGAGCAGTAACGGGCAGAGAAGATGAGATGGAGAGTCCTTCCTTCAGAGAGGTACTATGAATCCTTGCTATGGAAAGAAAAGGGATTTTGGATGAACAGAGCACACCCATCCTTACTATCAAGAAAGCCATGTTGAGCCTCTCTGGGCTCTCTAATCACACTCTTTTTTCTTGCTGTGCTTGCCCAGGCTCTTGCCCTTCTCAGCAAAAGAGCTGAGGAAACCCACAAAGATAATCTAAGAATATTCTTTTCGAGCAGAGTACTCAAATGGTTTTGATTGCTGAAAAGAACTATCATGTATTATAAACAGAATGTGGTTTGGATTTTTTTTTTCCTAATTGTGATGATTCCATGGCAAACTGCTGTTAAAACTAAGAGCTAAAATGCAAGTGGGCTGACACAGAGAGTGATGCTGTGAGGTGTTCCCTGGTTACTGATTTGGCCTGATCATCTCACAAACCCAAGGAGTCATTTGCCTGTATAATCCTGTTTTCCTCTGGCTCAGCCTGAGGTGCATTTACCTGCTCTGTCAGCCTGCACAGTGCCACAAGGACTTGCAGTGGTGGTTTGGGGCTCTTCTCAGAGGGTAACAACCCTCAGCACCTCTCAGCTCCTAGGGAGGATGAGTAGTGTCTCTGGTTTAGTAACAGGATAAAAGGGAGGGGATTGTACATTTTTTAACACCGCCATGATGCCTTTTCCATGCTCAGACACGGACTAGCATGGGTTTTATGCAAAAAAAGTGAACTGATAGACATTACCTCCTGTAATCTTTCTGAGTTCTCTGGCTGAGATCTGCCAGCAGAGCTGTTAGGCAAATCCTAGATTTTTCAGTACTTGAAATACATCAGAAAACTCTTCTTTTGTGATAAAGACTTTTTTCCCCTTCATTTCTTTCTTGAGCTGTCAGTTTTTATCTCCCTAGGAAGACAACTGTCCTTACTTTCTTACTTTCAGCAGAACTGGATTTTCTGGATTACATTGGTTTCTGTTATCTCTGTCATGTACTTACCAGAGAATCTCTCCATATTTCTTGCAAGCTCTCGATTTGTGATACAATTTCAAGTAATTTGAAAGCCTGAGCTCCTGGCAAAGCTGTGTTAGGGAACGATTTTTTTTAATGCATCTTTAGTGGAAGAATTCAGAAATTGCAGCTGGCTAAGTTAAGCCACAGAGGCAGTAAGTGAGTTTAGGATTTTCATGTTTGAGTTCCAAATCTCTCTTATTTAACTGTTTACAGGGTTTTTAGGTACCTTTGTTACCTGGACCACAGTTCTGTTGGCTGCCTTGAAAAGCAAGTAATGATGAAAGCAGTATGCCTGTGTCTCTAATGCTGTTTTAGACTAGCACCAGCAGCTCTTTTAAGACAGATGGTAGAGATGTTTGCTGCCACCAGAATAAAAGAATTAATGCTTAATAAAACCACTTTTCCTCTCTTTATAGTAAAGCACATGAAGTTCTATTAAATAGCATATGAAATCAAAATAATGAGAAGACAAAAGAGTGCATGAGATGCTTGAAGTTGTTAAAATCAGTATTTAGGCCTCATTAAAATCTAATTATTCCTGGTTTATGTCTTTTGTTGTTTCAGGTGATTCAAGTACAATTTCCTGTTTCCTTTCTCCGTCTGTAAATCCTAGTTGGCTTTTTTGGAGGAGTTTTTTTTGAGCGGATTTTTTTTTAGTCATTAGAGTTGCATTTTTGGCATCCAAAAGTGTAAGGTTTGTTTTCTTTGTAAATTGGCTCTGTGTGCATTGGAGATCTGCATTTTTAACTGGAGGTGGGAAACCTGACCCTGCCTACCCCCTCAGGCAGGACTTTTTGTAATTCCTTTGTTCTAAAAGCATTTCACAATCCATAAGGACGGTGCTTTTCTGAAATGAAAGCAGCTCCAAGGACAGAGCAGTGGATTCTGTGGGGAGATGTGGGGGCAGAAAGTTGGCACTGGAAATGCAACCACCTTAGGGCACTGCTGGCAGGGCTGGATTCAGGATGTGCCTGCGGGCAACAAGTCTTCCAGAAATTGTTGTAGCTGCCTCTGGATCCCTGGCAGTGTCCAAGGCCAGGCTGGACATTGGGGCTTGGAGCAGCCTGGGACAGTGGAAGGTGTCCCTGCCCATGGCAGGGGTTGGGACTGAGTAAGCTTTTAGGTCCCTTCCAACCCAAACCCTTCTGTGAGTCTGATTCCATGAAATTGGTGTCACATTTTTGAACATGAGCTCACAATGTGCTACCATTTAAAAAAATTTTGTTCTCACTGTGGTGCCCTTGAGCCTTGCAATTCTAGGTCTTGTGGCTTTTTTCTCTCTTCCACACTCTTCCAGTTACTGGTTTTCCCCCTGCTCCCATGTTAATGTGATGGCTTAGCTGAATAAATTTCCATAGTTCCCAGCTGCAGCTGGCTGTTCTCCCTGCTGCTGTCAGTGCTGGAGTGGCTGTAGCACTTCTTTCCTCTCTAGCTGCTCTGGGTAACATTTAAGCAGGACCCAACTCCTCTTCCTGAGTGTTTTACTGCATCATTTGTCTGACTGCTGGAGTCTCCTCCTACGTGAGGAAGGCTCAGACTGCTGCTCCAGGGCCTTTGAGGGCAGAGAATTGTCTGTGAGGTCCTCCCCTTGTTTTCCAGCAGTGATTGAGATGTTACCTTCCTCTAGAAGGTCATTGCTACATGCTTGATTTCAGTTTGACGTGTGCTGGTGTTTTCATGGGGGAACTCCTGATGTGTCCTGTATTCAGATCATGGAATCATGGAGTGGGTGGGGTTGGAAAGGACCTGAAGAACCACCTTTTTCCACCACCCTGCAGTGGGCAGGGACACCTTGCCTTAGGCCAGGTTGCTCCAAGCTACAAATCCAGCCGAGCTGTGCATTTATTGAAGAACACCCTAAGCATGAGCAGCTGGGCAAGGCATGCTCTAAATAGCCTTCCTTTGTTTTGATGATGATTTTTATTTATCTAGATTTTGGTTGTTATTATCCACCTCATTCAACCATGCCTTCAACATGGAAGGGTTTGGTTTGCTTTTGGAGAATCCCTTTGGCTGCCAGCTTTAACATCAGGGGTGAAGGGAATGAGGGCTCCTGTTTCCCGCAGAAAACTCCATAACTCCATCAGGGAGCCTGACGGCCCAGCACTGCTGTGTCTGGTGGGGCTCATTCAGGTCCCCCGTGGGAAAGCCCAAACCACAGCAGTTTGTTGTTGTCTCACAGCAATAAAGAGGAAACACGTGGAAGGAGACAGGAGTTGCACCATTTTGTGGAGTGAAAGGCATCTCAAGTCGGAAGAGAGAGAAAAGCCAGAGGCTGATTACAGATGGGGGCAATCACAGTCCAGACAAGGTGCCTACAGTGGAAGGGAGAAATGCTATAGGTAATTAAATGTGTGTGCCAGCCAGGTGAGCATATCTCACCATCACACCTGCGAGGGGATGGATCTCTTCAGGAATTTGGGGAGCATGCCACTGTCTCCTCTCTGCTTATTCTCTTATCGTCTATATCCATTTTGTGGGGATGTGGAAGTGAAGTCCAGTAAGGTTTTCTATTCATCTCCCAATCCCGTACCATGGAAAATGATGCCTTTGGTATTTCTGATTTCGTTTTGTCATATTTGAAAATAGAGTTAGGAACTTGACTGAACTATTGTCCTGATTGTGGGAATGGATTGTGAAATAAATACAACTTGTGGTTATTATGTTGTTGTTCTGTATATATTCCTTGTTTACCAATTATATCTTACCTCTAGGGTAATCAACTTTAAATATCTACCAATAATTTGAACATCAAATGACACTCATCCTGCAAGCATACCCCAGTAATCTATGTACATACATTAGGAGGGTGCCAAAGTGTTTACTTAGACTTTAATGTGATGTTCTGTATAATTTTCCCATAGATTAGCTTCAGCAGGAAGTTTGCATGTATTTTTCCCCCCTAGAAGCTACATTCAGTAATAATGGGTCGTATTTATAGCAGTTGTGGTGAATTAGAAAACTGATTGGGTGAACTACTTGATTGCTCCTCATTTAGCAGTTACAGTCCTGCCAAATCTCTCTGTGAGGGTTTTGCAGGGAAGTTTGGGTGATGGAACGTGCCTGCCATGGCCAGGAGCGTCTGAGGACAACAGGAGTTGCCCAGGCAGAGCAGAAGTCAAAGCACTGTTTGCAGCATGGGGAGGAAATGTTGGTTGCTCGTAAAAAAGACTCATCAGCCTCCTGTTTGAAATGGTGGTGTGCTGTTTTTCAGCATGGAAAAAATGGCTCCTCTGCCTCTGCACAAGGAGCAGACGCTGTAGGGACAGAGGTGCAGCCCCATGGGCACCTTTTCAATCACAGAACTCAAATCTTTCAGGTGCTGCAGTGTCTACAAATGCTTCTCTCCTGCTTCTCTTGTGGTGCTGATGCCTTGGGTTTTCACTTTTATATTTTCAAACCCTGCCCTGCCTGGTGTGTCACTGTGCAGTTCCTTGCAGCTGCTCGCTGCTGCTCTCTCAGGCCAGGCAGGCAGAACAAAGCCTCTCCAGGCTCTCCAAGGACACCCAGCCTGTCCCAGGCCTGAAATGTGTAACCCAACATCTTGGGAAGGGGGGAGAGCTTGGGGAAATTACATCATTAACTGAAGTTTAACTGGAGAATTAACCCTGATATGCAAATGGACCAAACCTATAAAAGTGTGAAGAACTTGTGACTCGTCCATCTTGGGGTCCTTTTTGTCAGTAGCCTCTGGCTCCCCAGGGTGTGCCTGTGAAGGCCTTTCAGATAAATACCCACCTTTATTCCCTTACTCCTGTCTGCTCTCTGTTTCTAGGCACCCTCTCAAGGCATCAGTGCCAGCAGCAGGATGAGTTTTCTCTTTTGTCCCAGGTGTGGCACAGGTCCTGTGTGATGGAAAGGGAGAGTTTCTCAGTAGGAATTGTTGTCATGCTGTTCAATACCTGCTCACTTTATGTCCCATATGTATTGGATGGAGGGGGCCTTGAGATCCTGAGGGAAAGAAGCAGCCAAGTCTCTTGACCCTTCTTCCAGCATGAGGTACTTTGGTCCATTTCAGAGGCTGCTTTGGAAAGTTCTCTTCACAAGGAAAAAGTCGTTTAAATTTCTTCCTGTCCCACAAGGGTTATGTGATGTGTTTGGGATATTTTGAGCACTGTAAAATCAGCAGTGCAAAAAAATTTCTTGAGAAAAACAAATGTTTTCATGTTCTCCTGGAGGCAGCACAATGCTTACAAGGTGTAATGCACAGTAGTATTTCTGTAATTTAAAACTGATTTGAGCTGCCTTTTTTTCTGACAAGCCTTGCACAGTGCAGGGGGTTTCCTCTTACACACCGAAATCCATTATTCGTTCCCCTGTGTCACCTGTTGAGCAAGATCCCACCATGGATATTAAGCAAATGTTTGTTATTTTTTAGGAAGAAATTCCTGCCTGTGAGGGTGGGCAGGCCCTGGCACAGGGTGCCCAGAGCAGCTGTGGCTGCCCCTGGATCCCTGGCAGTGTCCAAGGCCAGGCTGGACACTGGGACTTGGAGCAGCCTGGGACAGTGGAAGGTGTCCCTGCCCATGGCAGGGGTGGAGTGGGATGGGCTTTAAGATCCCTTCCCACCCAAACCCTTCTGTGAGGCTGATTCCATGTGCCAAAAAATGCCTGTGATTGAGTCCTTTTAAAGCCAGGGAGACTGCTGAAATGCAGGAGCACAAAGCACAATGGACACATCGATTGCTGCATTGACACAGGAGGTAACACATTTCAGCACAGGTCAAGCAGGTCACAGGGCTTTCCATTGCTGCAGGTGTGGGACGCTGAGCCTGCAGATCTATCTGATGCTCTTGGTTGTAAAACCTAGGAAGAAGAAAAAGAGGAAAAAAAGATATTTTACCCTGTTTTTGTTGTCCTAAACTGGTGTTTCTCACTGGGACATCTCTTTTTCATCTCACTACCTGTAAGGAACAGTTCACTGATCACATTTGTGCTTCACTGGTCACGTAGCAAGTTCGTGCCTGCTGGTCATGGAGTGTCCCTCCTCCTGCCTCTCCCTGTCCCCAGGGGAAGCCTGGTGGAGATAACCTGCTGGGATGTGTCACTGCCCCTTTTACTGGCACGAGCTGTCACCTTTTCACGTTGTGCCACACTGACACCGAGTCGGAGGATTTTTGGATTTGAGAGAGTGTTGAGAAGGGAAACAAAATAATGGGGCCCAGAAATTTGAGACTGAGAGGAAGAAAAGGATGGGAAGTGTTGATTGTTTAGGCTGGAGAAAAGCAGGCTCAGGGGGGACCTTGTGGCTCTGCACAAGTCCCTGACAGGAGGGGGCAGCTGGGGGGGGTCGGGCTCTGCTGCCAGGGAACAGGGACAGGACAAGGGGAAACGGCCTCAGGCTGGGCCAGGGGAGGCTCAGCTTGGACATCAGGATGTCCTTGTTTTCCTCATCCGTCTCCGCAGTTGATCCTGTGAGGTTCCTTGGCTCTGATGTTGGTCAGGAAGGCTGCAGAACGCTGAGATTTTTGGTTGCCGTCAGTGACTGCAGCTCAGTGTTGCAAGGAACTGCTGCTTAATGGGTAACTCATGATTGAGTGGGAAAGGCTGTCCCAGGCTCCTGTGCAATTCCAGGATCTGGTTCTTGACAGATCACTGAGCAATTCGCAATTCCTACCTATTTTTAGTGTCCCAAGAAAAGGCAAAAGATTAAAAGTGGAGAGGCCTGCTAAAAATGAGCAGATCCTGCTATTTCTTTGCTTTCTGGTGGAAAGGAGGTATAAAAGCTTCTTTTGGCAAGTATTTTTAGGATTCTGCCTAATCGATATGATACTGTTTTAGTGGAAAGACAGTTATTAGTGAGGGTGTAGTCCTGTGAAAAAATGTATAATGAAAGGAGTGGGAATTCACTTCTTGCACATTTGCAAAATAGCATCAATATAATTCAAAGTAACAGATAAAGTGGGTACAAGAGGAAAGTTA
Source organism: Oreocharis arfaki (assembly GCA_013398015.1). Lineage (NCBI taxonomy): Eukaryota > Metazoa > Chordata > Aves > Passeriformes > Paramythiidae > Oreocharis > Oreocharis arfaki. The sequence goes on from VZRR01005737.1 coordinate 175,745, forward strand.
TGCTCTTGGCCAGAAGGCTGCAGAAATAGCAGCTGCCAGCTCCTGTTATTAAGTCCTGGATTAGTGAAAAGGCCACGCAATAAAAACTGCAGGAAGGACACCAAATGTTAAGATTTATTGAGGGAAGAGTGTGCTAATGGGTATTATGTGGGAATTGAATGGCTGTGGTTGCAATTGGAGGAGTGAGGGGTGATAGTAGTGACACAAACTGTCAGCTGGGGGAGAAGAATAAACAAAACAAGCATTTAAAACTCCTGTCATAGCCTCACAATGTGGCCCAGTGGCTAATGGGTTTTTGACTATGATGAAGCTATAACGTGATTTATGTCAGTAGCTGTATCTAGCTAATTGCAGGAACCACAATGAAATTCAAAAACCAGGCCTGCATCGTAATTACTGCTGTGTATAGTGGTGATATTTATCTCACAACATTCTAACAAAGTTTGGTTTCTGGTTTTTTTGAGTCTCAAAAGCTCAATTTTTCTTAGTATTTCATGAGTTTGTTCCGGAAACCTGAGGGATGTAGCACTGCCTGTGCTGATCTGACTCAGTGCCTCTGTTACCGTCAGTTAATTGGGAGATTATGAGATGAAAATATCCTTTTCCTGAAAGTGGAGCCATGAATAAACTCTGTTGCATCATCCTGATGGTCTGACAGGGACATGGTGATGTCAGAACATGACACAATAATTGCTGAGTGATGGGGAACTTAAAGGAAGAGTCGCTGAGGGCACCTGTGGGAAATCTCCTGGCTCTATTGCGTGTGACAAAGAGATTTCTCTCAAAACTCTGTGCCCACAAAACAAGTAATTCTGTAATCCAGATTTTCCAAGATGAAGTCTAATGCTGGAATTTCAGAATTATATGGAGGCTTTTTCTCTGTAAAGGGAGAGGATATAATGAAGGGTAAATGACATAAATAGCCCTCCGAATTTTGTGCCTTCGGCCCACCTTGAGGGACCTGCTACTGAGTTTTAGGGCTTTCATGGCATCAAACCCTGAGTGATGGCTCAGATAAGTGAGTTTCTTTTCTACTGTGCATATCTGCAAAGCTCTGTGTGTTGGTTGATGTGTGGAACTGGAATTCCAGCAAAATAACTGGAATGGTGTGAGTGGCTTTCTGCTAACCCATTCCTCCCCAGGGAGGAAATCCTCCTGCTTATTTTATAAAACAAAATAAAAACGAAACAAACAGAACCCCCCCCAAAATCCGCACGTGAGTGCTGGAGTGGGCATAAGCAAAGGCTTTTGGCTGCCAGCATGCATCAGACTGCTTTTCCTGGCACGCCAGATGCTTGTGATGGGGACAGTGTGTGAATGTCACTTTGAAGCATATAATCAAAATAAAACTTACTATTCTTTAAGCTTGGAGCTGCCAAATACATTTTTATATTTGTTTCGTGAGAAGTCTGCCAAAAAAACCCCCAATGGCAGCTGTGTCCAGGAGCACACAGCAGTAATTTATGGAAAGAGATTTATTTACTTAAAATTTGCTTCAGAGTAAATTGAATGTGAGGTTTTACAAAACTGTACCCATTTTTATGTAGCCTCCTGCTCCTTTGGGAAGTATTTTTTCAGACAGGAGTGGCTTCCCTCCTGGCACTGCCAGCAAACTGTCAGATTTGGGAAAAGGGAGCAGGAATGACATGGATTTTCAGGTAGAAGTGAACAGTGTCTTTAACCATCCCACAGAGTTCTCCATGCTTTCTGATGGAGGTCAGTGTTGGTGGATGCAGGTACAAGGACTGGAAGAAGAAGCTTAAATGATAAAATGTGTTTTTTCATCCTTGTTCTCCAAAAAGGTTTGGTTTGCTGCTCTCCACAAAGTCTTAAATACACCCCTGGTGGTACCTGGCCTTGACACTGTGATGATTTTTTGGTTTTTCTTTTATACCCCTTTTATATACCCTTTTATATAGCTTTTATGTATTCTTAGTGCTTTTAGCCCACATACTAGTGATTCTTCAAGTCTGATCACTTAGTTTAGGCCCAGTATTCCATTAAGCCAGGAGACCAAACATCCTGGAAGCCTCACAGTTAGGGGTCAGAAAGCCCCCGACGCCAAGGTCCTCTCTAGAACACATTCTGTAAACTAAGGCCCATCCAGGGGGAAGGTTCCTTGGGATGGGGATTTCACTCGAGCCTCTCATTGGGGAATCTTTGATAGATATGCTAATTTACAAAGCCAAGAAATTTTATGTGCAATTTATCGTGGGTGTGCATTTCAGTGTGCTTCTTGGCGCATTCTGCCTAGACAAAGCGGTGCACCTAAGGATCCTTAAATAAATAAGGAGGTAGAAACTCCTTTTCCCCTTAACTGTGTTTAGCTCTCAGTTTTAAGACCAGGGAAAGGCAAGAGCCTCTCCAGACCTTGCTGACCTCAGCTTTGTTCTGTTTCCAGAGGAGAGGAGTTTGGTTTGTGCCACCTTGCTGGGGAACTCTCCTAGAAGCTCTGCTGAGGAATCCAGAAGCTGAATTGAGGAGAGGCTATCCTCGTTTCTGTACCTAGAGCCCTGCTTTCTGGTGTTTCCCTCCCTCACCGTTTTGTTTCTTGTCTTGGAGTTGTCTTGGGTCATCTGGGGCAGAACTGCTGAGGGCCTCTGATGGAGACTAAAATGGATTAAATAATGAGGCCCTGTGGGCTCCTCCTTGTCCATCAGTGGCTGGGGCTCGGTGCCCAGCACAGAGGGCTCTGGCTGTGTTGGGGGAAGGTGACAGCCATGGGGACAATCCAAACCAGTGTGCTGGGGGCTGCTGTGGGGCCCTGGTGGTGCGGGGAAGGGTGATGGGGGTGACAGCGACTGAGCTTCTCTCCCAGCTTGCAGGAAAAATAAAAAATCCCTGAGCAGCAGTTGTTCCCTTGTGCTCTGCTGCATTTTTGGCTTAGTGTGCCCTGCCCCTTTTCTTCCAGCAGGGCCACAGCTGGTGAGTTGCTGATGCTGTCATGTCCTGGCGCTGTCCCCACAGTGTGCTGCTGGCTGGGACCTCGGCCAGCCTCCACAGGACACAAATCTGTGACAGAGCGCGCTAGGAGGAGATGGCCCGCTTGAGGTGTTCTTTGCACTCATGCCTTCCAGAAGCTCCACCTGCAGCAAAGCGACTTTGATTGCAGCTTAAACTGCAAAGCCGCTCACCCACAGGTTGGGTTTCCCTTTCCAGAACCAGGAGACCACAGGATGATTTCTAGATCTGAAGGGAAATGCTCTGATCCCTCATGTTCAGCTGGCTGCTTTAGGATGGGGTTATTTAAATCGTTCAAAACTTCCTGCTGTGCCTGTTCATTTTGCTTTGGTTGCAAAACCACATTCTGCTCGGTTTGGCCTCCAGATGGAATTTAATGATGGGATTTAAAACTGCCCTAGCTGAAAATGAATATGGTTAATACTAACAGTTTAAATACTAATAACTCATTTTAAATTGCATAGCATTTAAACAAACAGAAGGTCTGCACCTGAAACGAAACATTACCTTAAAGAACACCTTAAGGAATTTACTTTCCAGGACAGAATAGCTGCCATATTTAAACTTGAACATTCAGTTTCAATGAAAGCTCTGTAACATTTTCAATTGAGAATATCTGCACCCATGTTGCAAGTTCACCATTTTGTTGCAGAATCCTTCTTTACTGCTAATGTAAAATGATCTGAATTTCTATACCTTAAGGTAGAACTCAAATCATCTTCACCAGATAAAAGTTGTGGCTGTTTCCTGGCTTGTACTGAAGGTGCTTCTCAAACATTTTGCCACTGTAAGGCACTGACTCATTTCTATTGTAAAATCCCAGAGTGGTTTGGGTTGGAAGGGACCTTGAAGCTCATCTCATTCCACCCCCTGCCATGGGCAGGGACACCTTCCACTGTCCCAGGCTGCTCCAAGCCCCAGTGTCCAGCCTGGCCTTGGACACTGCCAGGGATCCAGGGGCAGCCACAGCTGCTCTGGGCACCCTGTGCCAGGGCCTGCCCACCCTCCCAGGGAACAATTCCTTCCCAATATCCCATCTGGCAGTGGGAAGTCATTCTCCCTTGTCCTGGCGTTCCAGGCTGTTGTCCCAAGTTCCTCTCCAGCTCTCTTGGAGGCCCTTCAGGCACTGGAAGGCAACAATTATTTCACCCCAGAGCTTCTCCTCTCCAGGCTGAACAATCCCAGCTCTCCCAGCCTTTCCTCCCAGCAGAGCTGCTCCATCCCTCTGATCATCCTGGAGCCTCCTCTGGGCTCTCTCCAGCAGCTCCAGGTCCCTCCTGTGCTGGGCCCCAGGGCTGGGGCAGCTCTGCAGGTGGGGTCTCACCTGAGCACAGGGGCACAGGAACAGAATCCCCCCTCCCCTGCTGCCCACGCTGGGGGCTCAGCCCAGGGCACGGGGGGGTTCTGGGTCCCAGCTCTCACCCACAGCACCTCCAGGTCCTTCTCCCAGGGCTGCTCCAGCTGCTCATCCCCTGGATTGATCCCAGGGGATTGTCCCAAGCCCCAGCATTTGTTCTGTCACCACAATGTCCCCTCTGATGTTTCCCCATCAGTTCCCTCTTAGCCCAAAAGCTGTGCTGAAGCTGTGCCTGCCACGTGTCTGATGTTTGCTCCCCCGAGGTGACTGGTGTCACTGTCACTCTCTGATGGTCACAGTGCAGTTTGCAGCAGTATCTTTCTGACAGGTAACACACAGCCTCCTAAAAGAGGTGGAAAGTAATGATTGAGTTCCAGCAGTTGTATTTTTGTCTGCAAAAGCCACACTGTGCCAGGTTTTGACATCCTTTAGTACTTTATAAGTTGATAGGACAGCTGTGCAGTGAAATGATTTTTAATGAGAAATGATGACAGGTCCTGGCAAAGAAATAATGCTGAGTTAATCGGGAAAGTTCTGCGTGCTTGTAGCAGTCTCTTCCGTGGTGCCTGAGTGACATGATTTGAAATAGTGTTCAGAGCAAGGCCCTGAGAGCTCTGCATGTAGATCCAGCTTTATTTCAAACAAAGAAGTCCCTGAAAATCCCTTTATGTTGCCTGTTCATGGCTGATCCTGTAGCATTATGTGCTCACAAAGACACTTGGCAGTGAGGGACCCGTTCCTCCAGGCAGGGCTGTGGTCTTCCCTTGGAGCGGTGGCTCTGCTGGAGGTGGCACTTGGGGACGTGGTTTAGGGGTGATTATGGGTTAGGAGTGGGACTCAGTGACCTTGAAGGTCTCTTCCAACCTTAATGATTCTGGGATTACCCAGAGTAGGACATGCTCTGCGAAATTAAGCAGAATACATTCATTTTATTATTTTTTAATCTTCAAACTGGTACTTCAGTTCTTTTTCTCTCTAAATCCTACTACCTTTGGCTAAGTTCATGTATGGAATTCTCATTGCATGGATGGAATATTTTTAAAGTAGCCTAAAATTAATAAAAATGTAAAAATATGTAGGTGGGCTATGCACAGCTGGGGAATGGGACCCCTTTCTTTTTTCTGCTGTGCCAAGTATGTGCTTTACTTGAGGAATCCCCACATTGGAAGATTTGTGATCAGTGCAGAGAGAAACTGTTTGCAGTGGCTTTTGGTGTGAATTTAATTTTTTAGTGAAAAGTTCAAATTTTTTTTTATGTTGAAAAAAAAGACCCATTTTGTACATGTCAAAATAACTGTGTTAATCCTGCCACCAGTGTAGAAACAGATCTTCTATTTTTCACTGGAATGTTAATTTTTCTGGCCCAGTATCATTTTGGGTGACTGAAATATTTTGTTTTAGCTTTCTCAGGCTTGTTTCACCAGTTCCTCTTTGCCCAGAGAGGCTGATGTTGAAAGGCACAGTTATTTTATTTCTTGACAAAACACAGCAGGCAAAGTGTTTTTGGAATGTGTGAACTGGTCTGGAAGCTGATCCATCTCTCCCATCTGAGGCTTTTTCTTCCAACAGGCAATTTTCTTCGTGCTTCCCACATTTCCCTCTTCCCCTGCCTGTTTGCTTGGAGCAGTTCGCTGGGTCCAGCATGGCTCTCACTGAGCTGTGTCCAGAGTTACTGCTGGGTTTTAAGGAAACCTCTTGGTTCCTGGGACCTCTGAGGGTGGGGGAAGCCTTCCCAGGGGTTTGGAGCCAGGGGAACTTGTATGGATGTGTTTTGTTAATCATTGTGCTGGAAACCAAACTGGGCCAGTGCTTATCCTGTACAGACAACTTGTCCCTGGAGTTAGGAGGAGCTCCTCACCTTTTTGGAAAGGAAGAACAGAAAAGGTGACACAAGGCCACCTGTTTAGACATTGCAGAGTTGAATTAGGGATGAAAATAAAATGGAAATTTCCCTTAGTTGGGGTTGTCCAGCCCAGACAAGGAAAGTCTCCAGGGACACCTTTAAGTCCCTTGCAGCGTCTAAAGGGGCTCCAAGATTCCAGGGAGAGAGACTTGGGACAAGGGCCTGGAGTGACAGGACAAGGACGAATGGCCTTAAGCTGAAGGAGGTCAAGGACAAAAATAACTCAAAGCCCCAGACCCTTGATTTTTCTACTTTTATTTTGTATTTAACATTTACTCTGACATATTAGGTGGCTCTAAAAGGAATTCATGATGCAGCTACAATTCTTCAGCATTTAAAAAAGCAAAGATTGATGTGAAAACTATGAAAGTAGCCCTCAGAAAGAGTGACTCTGTCAGACTACATTTGCATATAACCCAATGATATCATGTCCTGCATTTGGAGGGGACAGGAGTTCCCTGAAAACATCCATGAGTAAAAAGTGTGGAGTTTAAAACTCCTGTTCTCATCCAAATCAAATTGCACAAATGTGTGTTCTCATCTGAAGATAAGAATAGCACTCAGCCAGACTGTGTGTGGGTGCTCATAAGGGCTTAGAAATCAAGCCAAACTTGTTAGGGCTGAGGAAAGAGCTGGTTAATGAAGTTTTGATGGTTTTTTGTTTGTTTGTTTGGGGTTTTTTTGATAGATGAACTCCTCAAGTTATCAAAATGCAGTGTTTTCAATCTTTGAGATATTGTTATTCAAAACTTCCCAGTGCACTGTGAGAATGTCATTGACTGTTGTCTTCCACCTTTTTCTGAGAAAAAGGGAGGGAAAAAATGCTCTGGTGGGGCAGCAGCAAGGCAAGTGAGTTCTTGCAGTTGGTTAAAACGACCTGAAACCTTGAGCATATTCTAACTGATAACAGGAACTTGACGTCTTCTCTAGAACTTGTGTTTTTAGCACAGTTACAGAATGAAAACAAGAAAAGCTTGTAGCTACTTCTGCAATGTCTTCTGTGCATTTATATTGCCCTACATGATATTACATATATGATAACATTCCTGTTGTTACAAGTTACAGAGTAAGAGCTGTAATCAGGACAGGCATTTCCAGTGATGCTGCCGATCCCTTTTCCCTGCGTTTCTCCTCCGGGTATCGGCCCAGGAATCGCTGTGCTTGCCAAGCTGGGGCTTAGCTGGCTTCGCCTGTAAAAGCGAGTGAGTCCCTGAAGATTCTCCCCTGGTGTGTTCTCTTGCTTGGAACCAGCTCTTCCTGTGCCAAGGGAGTCACCTGGCTTAGGGCTGGAAGGCTCTTGGGGAGTTCGGCATGGTCGGCCTCCCTGTCCCGAGGCAGGAACACAGGCACTGACAGATGTTTGCCTGAATTTGCTCTGATGGAAGAGATTTGTGAACTCCCCAGGTGCCTCGTGCTGGGGCCGTGCTGGCCCCTGAGCACCGAAAGTTCTGTCTGAGCTCCACCCTCAATAACCTCTCCTGGCTTGTTTGATCAGAGTTTTGAATTTCTCTTCCAGTTTCCCAAGATAGCTTCGAATTTTGATCTTGTTTTTCAGAGCTATTTTTACCCTTTTCATCATCTTCTTCTGCATATTTTTGTAAATCTCCTCTAGAATTCATTCTCTAAACCATTAGTGAAGATATTAAAGAACATAGGACGTATCTCTTCAGAACTGTACTTGAAACATCCTTCAGGTTGAAAGAGAACATTTTAAAAACCACGCTTGTGCCTTTTTACCTAATTGAAGAACTTAGCTCATTTTTCCTAAGGAAAACTGGTAGAAGCCTTAGAGAAGTCCTTTCATGTTTCTACCCTGGTTACTCTGTCAGAGGTGGAAATGAGGTTGGTTTGACATGATTTGCACTTGACAAATTCATGCTGGCTGTTTGTTACCCATTTATTATCCCCTAGGCACCTCTAAATTGATTAATAATGTGTTCTAATGTCTTTCTGGGGAGCAAAATTAAGCTTACTGATCTCTAATTCCTTGAGTCCTCCTTCCTCTGATTTTTAAGATAATCCTTCTGTAGCCCTGAGGGACATCCTGAGCCCTCTCTCAGTTTGGGGTTTGCTTCTGGTAGTTCCTGAGGTAAGAAAAAATAACTTTGACCTAGCCCTGCTGATCTGAATAATTCATATAAGCCTAATATTCTGTAGCTGGGGTTTTCCCCCCACATTTTTGGGTTTTGAGCTTCTAAAGCTGGCCTGAATACTTTGTCATGTCTAATATTTGTGACGAATGTCATTAAAAAGGTGTGAGCATTTCAGGCTGGCAGATGGGATTATTTATCTTCCCTGCTAAGCATTGCTTATTTTATTCTTTGGCTTGTTTCCAGTATCCCCAGAATTTTCTAATGTTCATATATTCAGAAGTTTTCAACCACTGAAGCTTTATAATTGAAAGAAAAGTTGTTTCTCCTCCCATACTCTCATAATGTAGTAGGAGAATGGGGAGGACAGAGTGGATCTTGACTGGTGACAAGGAAGCCTGGAGTGGAAAACCACTGGAGCACGGAAGCTGCTCTCAGCTCTCCTCCAAACCTGCAGCTTTTGGAAGGTGTTCAGAGCAGTTCCCACAAGTTCACAGCTGATGCACAACCCAGGTGGAGGGAAGGGTGTCTTTTTCTGATCCAGTCCTATTCAGCTTTTTAATTAATGCCATTCCTAGTGGAATCTGCTTTTTTGAACACTGAGTGTTGAGGAAGGAAGAGATGGGAGTGTTTTGAGGATGTGGCTTCTGCATCAGGAGGATTTTCCCCAGTAAAGAGTAGCCTGGAATAAAGAGGCTGTAATTAAAGAGGGATCTGGGCAGAGTACTGAAGTCTGGCAAACACAATCCACAGAAATACGTTTGGGGAGGGGCTGGCAGCCCTTGGTTTGAGACAACAACCTTTGGAGATACAGGGAATGAAAACTCATGCAAGTCAATGGTCCAGCAGCTGCCAAAGCCAAATGTCAGCCAAGACTCTGAGAAATCCAGAAAATCTGGAAGAATTGTGTGTAGTAATGAGAGGGAGAAGAGGAGAAGTTAGAGATGTAAAGCTGTCCTGGAAGGCAGGGCTCTGTTGTTTTGGCAAAGAAAGAAATAACAGGTGGAGGAGTAAGGGCTAAAGAAAAAGGGTTCTGCGTGTTGGCAGGGCTAAGCAGGGAAATAAAGGGGCACCACTGTGGGGCCTCTGCTAGCAGTGTTTTCAAACAGCGTGTTGGACAAATATTTGTGGGTTGGTGTTTTTCTGGATATAACTTATCCTGCTTTTAAAGAGCAAGAAATAAACACCTGAAGGTCCCTTATAGCTCTGCAGTTTTCCTGTTTTCATTCTGTTCCTGTTTATATTTTGGCAAACCTCTGGTGGTTCTTAGATTCCGTTCTCTTAGGCTACTTTTTCACTCACCACTAGGCTTTCTCTGAAGGTAGAGGATCCTAAAAAGTAAAATAAATGAAGTCAGACTACTGTTATGCATCTTTATTCAGAAGTAAAGCAAAATGTCAGAATAAATTTCTTGGCCAGTGGATTATGTGGCAAAACTGCAAGGAAGGAAGGGAAAGAAATGCACAGAAATAGGAGCGTAACAATCTGGTGTCTGAATGATTTGTAATGAGACACATAACTGCTTCTTGAAGTTAATTATTATATGATAATTGCTGAAGAAGGAATGAAATTCGTTGGAATGTTCTTTCAGTGCCTCCTGATTTTGTGAACAAAAGGGTGTTAACACTCCTGATTAGCATGTAATCCAGAATTAATTGAAGAAAGAAAGGGCAGGCAGAGTTTTGCAAGTGAAATGTTGTATAATGAACTTAAACTGTAGCTCTTAATTTCATTTGTCCTGGAACATGTCTCAGCTGCAGAGAAATCTTTATTTTCCTCAATCAGCCTAGTCTAGAAAGTAGGAGCAGTAAATTCTGATATGTGCAATGAGGTATTGATTTATTAGGAAGCTTTATCACTTATGAAGTCCATACTTCAAGAGAAGGCACTGATTTATACTTTGACGTAAACATACCTGGAGATCATGAGAGACATGACCCAAACCAGCACCAGCATCATTTCTAGAATCACAGAATCCTGGAATATCCAGAGCTGGAAGGGCCCCCCGAGGATCATCCAGCCCAGCTCCTGGCCCTGCCCAGACACCCCAACAACCCCACCCTGGGCATCCCTGGCAGCGGTGCCCAAACGCTCCTGGAGCTCTGGCAGCCTCGGGGCCGTGCCCATTCCCTGGGGAGCCTGGGCAGTGCCCAGCACCCTCTGGGGGAAGAACCTTTCCCTGCTATGTGTGCATTTATGTTCATATCGTAAGATTTTCTTGATCTGCCGATTGTTTGGGTTTGCTTCCAAATGGCCAAATTATGCCTCTGAGTTGGAAAGACTCAGATAAACTGCAGAGGGTTTATGTAAAGGCCTGCCCGAGGGAAAGGCTCACATGAAAATACCATTATCCAGTGCCTCCCAGATTTGCAAGTGTGCAGCTTTATCCTCCTCCTGCTTCTTTCTCAGTGAAACATTCCAGCCATTAAATAATCTTCCCTTGGAACAAAATACTGGGTTGCGGCATCAGATTTTGGGATGTTGGTTTGAACCGTGTTTCTTGCACTCTTAAAGATGTTTTCGTGTGGGGGTGTTCAGAGTTAAATCTGCCTGCTTAGAGCAGGATCTAACTGGGTTAATACTAGGATTTGCATTATTCATTTTTATACAAGTTGGGGTATTACCCCGTGTTATCTTTGTGTTAGTTTAGCCGAAATGAAACAAAAAACCCCTCATGTTCTATTAATATTGATAGAGTTTAGGCATTTGGCAAAGGTACAAATAAGGGTCAGCTTTTTTATTTTATAGCGGTAGTGATTTGTATTTATATATCTGTAAATATGCTGATATAAATCCAAATAACTATAGTATTCTACACAGTGACCAGAATTTAATAGGTTTTTTTTTCCTATTGCCTTTTAGCCTCAAAGGGCTTGGCATTAGAAAGTTTGAGCACGAGGGGTTTTTAGTGATATGGACTGTAGCAGGATTGTTGCAGAACTGGCTGTGAGCATGGCACGGTTAAAATTTAATAAAAATAGGTATATACTACAATATATAAATGCTAATGTAATGCCATGATCTCAAGCTGGAGGAGTGCTTTTCCTGGAATGTGAGAAATACTTGGTTTGTCTTCTCATAAATCAGAGTCTCCAGGGAAAAGGGCAGGAAGAAGGGATGTCTTCAGGGGAAGTAGATCACAGAGCTTAGCTTGCTTTGGGTGTATGAAATCCTTCTTCATTTCTGAAGAAAAGGTGATGTGGAGGCTGCCAAGATTGGATACTAGGGACAAAAAATTCCCTGAAAGTCTAGTCAGGCATTGGAATGAGTTTCCCAGTTCAGTGATGGAGTCACCATCTCTGGAAGTGTTCTAGAGGCATCTGGGTGTGGTACTTGAGGACATGGTTTAGGGGTGAAGATGTTGGACTTGATCACCTTGAAGGTCTCTCCCAACCTTGATGTGATTCTGGAAAAGCTGCTGGCTAATCCCAAGGCTTATATCCATATATTATATTGTATATAAATCACAGGGGATGTGTTTGTGCTGAGGAGCACAGTGCAGCCTCCATGGATGTAGGTCAGGAATGTTCCTGCTCTCTACACATCTGCTCCTTGAAGGAACAGCGTGGCTTGCTAGCAAATAGTCTTTCCTTTTGGGATTGTCGTTATTTTAATAAAGGCTGTGGAATGTAAAACTGCAAAATAAAGCCAGGAGTGTACACAGGTTTTGTTCTGAGTTTTGGCAGCAAACATTCTGTGTCCCAGAGGTGTGGTGGGGAGCCTTAGCTTGAGGGGAAATTTTTGCTTTGAATTCATTGTAAGAGAAGAGTGAGAAGAATCGTGGCTGCCCCTGGATCCCTGGCAGTGTCCAAGGCCAAGTTGGACATTGGGGCTTGGAGCAGCCTGGGACAGTGGAAGGTGTCCCTGTCCGTGGCAGGGGCTGGAATGAGATGGGCTTTGAGGTCCCTTCCCACCCAAACCTGTCTGGGATTCTATGAATAAAAAAAAGAACAAATTCTTTCAGCCTTTAAAAGGTACTTTGAGCGTTGTCAGCTCAGTGTTAGCTTAGAACCTAAATCTGAAAGCTGCACGACAAATGCTGCTGGACCTCAGGGCCTCGTTCCTTGGGCTGCCTTTCACAGTGGCAAATCAACCCCACTGCAACTTAAAAACCAGGACAGCATCTTGTACCCAAGCAATGGCAGAACACCCAGGAATTTTTATCAATTCCGTAGAGATTCTTTCTCTATCGTGTTATGAAGTGAATTATTCTCTCTGTTGAGAGATTCATTCAGTGCAAGTGCTTTTTGAGGTTTCCTTCAAATAGATTATTACAGTAAAAAGGAATATTTTTGGAGGTGGGTCCTGTCATTTCATTTGAAAAGAAGTAATTTTTTCAGTCTCTCTGGGCTGGAGGTCGTTGATGCTGTTCTCCCTTACAAAATGCAAACTGTTTTTTGGAGGTCTTACTTAGCCTTGTTCAAGGCATCCCGCCAAATGTTCCTGCAGCTGGTTAGGGGTGGGGTTTAGGGTTTCAGGAATGTCTGTCAGGGGGGAAAGCTGGAACATTTGCTGAGAAAAATGGGTGAATCTTCTTCCACCCAATGGGTGGTCCCCTCCCTTTCCATCATGCCAGTGCCACTGGCAGCCTGTCACAGCCATCCAATAATTGTCCCAATTTCTGACATCTTTGAGGGTTTGAGTAGAAATTCAGAAGAATTTCTATGGTTCAGCTCCAGGCGTGTGTAAACTCAAATGATGTTTCGACGTCATCCCTTCCCCTTTCTGGGTTATCTTGGGAATGGGTTGTGTGACACAAACCTGAACACACATCCTGGGATGCTTCCTGGGCCATTTGTTCCCACCTTTTATTTTCTCCTCTTGGCAGCATTTTCAAACCTCTCACCGGTTTCCCTATTTTTTGGGAAAGCTGTCCAAGACATTTGAGATTATAAGATAAGAATAACATGATGAATCTTTCCAGTGATATTTGACTGACTAACTGTGAGGGTATAACTCTTTTAAAATACTTTGAATTGCCTCATTTTTAAATGAAGAATAATCACTCCAAGCATTGTGAGTTTTGAAGGTGTCAGAATTTAGGAATGTGGGTATAATGATGAGATATCTGCACCCCTTTTCTAACATTGAGAAAAACTGTAGAAAAGCTGTTGGCAAGTTGAGAAATTGAACTCGGGGCAGCAGCTTATGCTGAATATTTGTAGAAGGAGGGCTTCAGCATTGTTAGGTTTAATAGCAGATATTTTCTAGATGGAGATTTTGGGTCTGGGTTTTCCGGAGGTGTAACCTCTAACCTCAGTAGTGAAGCCAATAACACCAGGTCTGTGTTGCACTTGCACTGGTGCTCGAGCAGCACAGTGAGCTGCTACTCCAGTTTGTTCACATTTTTGTGGGTCTGACATTGACTTAAGAGTACATGGCAAGAGAATGAATTATTCAAACTCAGAGATGTCATCTGCAATCTGAGCCTTTTGCTTTTTACACTGTCTCAGCAGAGCTGAAATGCTGAGATGTCTTTCACCATCAAATCTTTTCCTACTGCATCCTTCATTTAGGTGTTCGGAGGTTCTTTTCACAGTGCACAAGTGAAGAAGCGGAAAACTGATGAGTAGGGTGAAAACAATGCTTTGGTGTTGTTGGTTGTTACTGAGGAAACTGCTATGAGGAAATCGTTTTGCTTTATGTTATCAAGACCACAACCTTCCAACAGCTCTGGAACTGTAGAGTGAAGTCCATGGGCCTTCCTAATCTTTCTCGTCTCTTTTGAACAAAAGAAAGCATCAAAGATGTACTGCTTCACAAGGCTGCTCCTTCTTACTGAGGAAGGGAAAAATAATGCATAAAAATCTTGACTCAAAAGTAAAACCACTTTCTTTACTCAGTTTAGCTGGGAATTGCAGCCCACAGGCACAACACCATCCATTTTTGATGGGCAAATTCTAACTGCAGCCCTGCAGTGCAAAACAGCTAAAAACTGAACATTCTTTCTCCCCAGCCTCATTCTTTACTTGCGTTAGTAATCCTTGCACAGTATTTTTGGTTATATACGTGTTGCCAATGATCTTTAAAGAAAATATGAATTAAAAAGGAATGAAAAAGGAGCGTTCCCTGGGAAACTGGCTAAGAGTGTCTACTTCCTTAAAGGAAGAAAAATCTCGATTTGCCAGTGTTAGGTTAATGGTTGGCCTTGATGACCTAAGATGACATAAGAAGTCTTTTCCACACTTTTCCACAATTATTTAAATAATTCTGTGACCCAGTGCTGTCATAACAAAGGCCTTGTCATAAGTTAAAAAGGAGAAGCTCCCAAAAATTAAATCCAAACCTTAAAACAAATGAGTTTGTCAAGTTAACACCAAATGACTCCTTTTTAACATAAAGAATGAATAAAACCTGAGGAAGAGGAGGTTGGAACCATGAATGAAAACGTTATTGTGGCAGATGTTGGTACCAAAACCGAAACTGGGAGCAAGGTCTGTGCATCCCTGGAGCCCTAAAATGGAATGTGTGACACGAGCAGGATGCAGTGTGTGTCGGGAAAGGAGTTTTGTGAGTTTGTGCCTAAAAGCTTGGACCAAAGTCCAGCTGGGGAGAAGATGAATCTCCTGAGTTCTGTTCTGGTCCAAACCCCATTTTACAAAGGTTGGACACCGCTGTTAGGGAAGGACAGGGGACCTGCAGGGCTTCAGGTGGATTTTGGTTACATTGGGCAGAAAGAAGACCAAAAAGGCATCTTTGAAATTATTGGGAGATGGGTGGGGAAAGGATGGAGTCTGCCAACGTTTTTGTGGTAGGAGTGGGGACTTGGGCTGGTTTGAAAGAGGAATTGGGACAGTGAGAGGCTTTAGTTCCAGGAGGCGCGATGAGTGTCATGGAAATGGTGGCACTGAGGGCTGGGCTGTTTGTGCACTGCCCTCCGGCCATGGCACCAGCTCAAGGGGGGACATGGGAGTGGGGTTTGGGCAGTTTGGGTATGTTAGTGGGGGGGTCCTCACCCCTTCTTCATGAGGAGACAGAAGGAGTCTCCTGACAGAAGCCCACGGAGGGAAGGCGCTTGGATCTCTATTACAACCATGACAGAACTCTCCCAAACCCAATTCATTTCTTTTTCTCATCAACATCACTGCTCATTTGGAAAGCTTCCTCCATACTCCTCCAGCGTAAACAATTTTTCTCTGCTATGTTGTTTCCAGGCCCTCCTCCTTAACTTTTTTCAGGCCCAGGACTGTCTTGAAGGGCTGACTTTGTGCTCCTTCTCCCAGATTCCAGTCTGAAACAGCCTCAGGTCAGCGTGGAGACCCAGGCTCTTCCCCTGTTTTTCACTCAAGCCTTGGACAGAGCATGGAGTGGAGCTGAGGCGCCGATGTTTTTGTTGGAGGGGTGCCATGAGGGAGGTTTCTGATCTGAGCACCCCGAGTTGTTCTGTTGATGGTGTAAGAGAAAAAAAAATTGATATCTAGGAATAGTGTCTTGCACAAAATCATTCCTGTGCTTACTACACATATTTTTATCCTTGTTGTTTCTTTGGTAAAAAGCCTGAATGGCCAGCCAGAGGAGAAAATTACTAGGCTTTAGAAAATTAAAAAGCTCACAGAGCCAAAGCAGAGCTACGTTCTTCCTGCGGGGAAGGAGCATGACCACAGACCCAACAGCACAGCTGACCCAAAGAATTGTCTTGGACTGGGTTTTTGAAATTAGAAATCAGAATGGAATTAGGAACCAAGCACGATAGTTTGGTTCCCCTGCTGAGGACACTGTAGTAAAACAGAGGTGAGTTGTGTAGAGGACCAGGTGGCATCAGAGGTGGCACCTCAGCATTTCTTTAATTAGGCTTAAAGGCTCCTTGGCAGAGCCCTGCTTTGGGTGAACGTTTCCATTTTGGAGAATGGCAGTTTAAGCTGCTGAAGCACTTGGGCACGATTTTTTTCCAAATAAATCTGAGTTTGCAGTGTTCTGAACCTGCTTTTGTTTTGGAAAAATGGGGCTATTGTCCAGATGTCAGCAATGCGGGTCACAGGGAGAGACAGAAGGGACAATTTTCCAGTGTTTGCTTTGGAAATGGTTGTAACACCTGATGAGGTGTTTGTCATCAGCTCTCTGGGGAAAGCCAACACCAACCATTCCTGCCCTGGTGATGCTCTACAGGTCACTTTGCTGGGTTTGACTGGACCATCACTGGCATTTTCCTCCTGTTTTACAGGCCTTTAAATGACTTTAGCTCAGTTTTGGATGTTTTAGAATGATGGTCACCATTAACACCCACATAGTCTCCTGCACCATTTCCTGTCAGTTATGTCATCCTAAAGATAGCAGCCTTTTTCATGGAGGAAAATATGTATGTCCTGCTTTTTGTTTGCTCTTTGTTAAATCTGCTCACAGGGCATTTATACAGAGACAGATACTGGCAATTTTTTATTGTTTCAGTGGAATTATTTTGAAAGGTGTGTTTGCTAAACTGATACTTTGTCAAAAGGAAAGTGCTGGAAGCGTGTTTGGTGTCTTCTGCAAGATGGTTTGTTTATTCTCTTGAGGAGGCTGGTAGGCTTTCCTCATTATTTATAGACAGACAGGTTGTACTATTATTATTATTGTTGTTGTTATTACTATTATTATTTTTGCCATTATTATTATTGCTGTTATCATAATAATTAGTTATTAACCAGGCAGTATGAGTCATATTGGTAACTCCTAGAGGCCTTTTCTATAAGCTGTGCCCCTTTCTCTATGAAATATTGTCAAACCAGTGAAACTGTAGTATAAAAAGCTCCTGGCAGCTCAGCATGTTTTATTGTTGGTTTTGGGGTTTTTTCCCCTTTTATTAGCAAAACAAGCTGTGTACATGCGCTTAGTGAAGCATGAAGAAGGGGCAAAAAACGTAACAGCAAAAAAGCATGGCTGCATTTCATGCTATTTCTCCTGAGATCTGTGGATCCATGATTGAAAATGCGGGATTTTTCCTTTGTTTTCTTTTTAGCTTTTCTTTCGATCTGAATGCTTTGAGGACTTTTTTTTTTTTGTTGGGGAAAGAAGAGAGATATCTCAATTAAAAGAAAGGGAGCATTTGTTAGTTTTAGGATGTAATACTACTTTTTTGGTTTTGTTTTATATTTTCCAGTAGTTGTTTCTTCTTTTCACGCTCTGGAGCAGAAAGGTGCTCGTGATAAGGAAAGTTGGTAATTTCCTTGAAGGCTTCAGCGTGGGGAAGCTGAGGCAGACTGAGGGTGACCATTAGTTTGTGTGTGTGGCAGCAACACTTTTCTTTTTTCTTCTGAAAGGGGAGTTTGGCTTCCATTTGAGAGCTGGAAAAGGAGAGGATTTGATTTGGCTGGAGAGGGAAAGTCTGACTCCTGATCCTTGCTGCTGTACTGATGTGCTTGGCATTGCTCCAAGTCATGGAATTATTTTACTTTTTCTTTTGAATCCTCAGTTCTGTGTCATGGGTTATTTGATGTGAAAATCTGGCCAATAAAGCTTCAGAAAAAAATTCAGTTGAGCATTAATTGAGACCTGAAGATCTTATCTAGTTTTGTCAAACTCCTGATGTATTTTTTTCTATATAACTTGACCGTGAACAATATAAGTTCATTGAGATCTGAACACAGAAAAAAATGGGATTTCTTTAGACTGGCAAACCACAACATTCACATTTACTCTTTTGGCTGTACAGGCTCAGTTTCAGATAAGTCCATAGCATATGTCTCAGACTTCAACAGGCCTTGAGCTCGCCTTGTTCATAACAGAACTGATTTAATAAGATGGTTTCTGTCCAGTCTGTCCCCCTGTGATCTTTCTGTTTTTCCTCCCTCATGCTCTCCTGGTTTATTTTATCTGTGGAAATACAACATACGTGATGATGCAGCCTCCTGTGTGTCCTTATCTGTTTTCATTTCTCCCCCTCGCACTGATAGATTTTTAATATGTTGAACAGTTCCAACCACAGCTGACAGAAAGGTAGAAATTTAAAAAATTGATTTACTGAGTTTTATGAGGGCAAAGAGGATGCTGTTAAAGTCCTACCTGATTTTACCACTCAGTCCTTGACTGTTTTCACCCCTGCACATGCAGCTGGTTTAGTGCCATGGAAGTCAGTGTAAGATTTATGCTCAATATTTTCTGAAAAGCACATTTCTCAGGGTGAATGTCACTCCCTTGCTTTGGCATGCCCTGAAACCCTGCCCTGGTGGTGTGGTGACCAAAATCTGACATTATCAGTAATGTCAAAATCATTTTTAGGCCAAGAAGGGTCCTTACGGCCAGTGGGATCTCATAGAGTTGCTCGTTCCAGATCTCCTCTATGAGTGCGACCCCCGTCCAGCAGGGAGCCAGAGCATGCAGAGCCAGGTTACCTGGGGGATTTGGCAGCAGGAGAACCTGCCTGGGAATCATTTTAACAACCTCATGGTTGACACCCTTTGTTTAGGAAAAGGTTTCAAGGGGCAGAGAGGCCCTGGCCCATCCTAGTACCTCCATCCTGTTGGGCTCTGCTTGGCAGCCTGCTGGTTGCCTCTGCTTGGAAGTAGAGACATTGGAAGGGAATATTTCTGCTCTCTTTTCCCCTCAAACCTGATTAACTCAGCACTGGATTACAGCTCACTCTCCCTGCCTTGATCTGTTCTTCTTGTGGGAAGAGCCACGCCTGGGACGTGTGTTTGATCTCACGGATCCCACAGGCCAAGTTAACGAGTGTGGTTTATCCTCCTGGCCAGTGTGAGCTCTGTTTTCACTGCTGTGTTAAACCAGGGAGGTTGGCACAGATGTTTGCATAGGACATAGAGTTAATCCTGACTTCACAGGTCATAAATGCCCAGGGACGCCTTTGGTGCTCCACAGCTGCCCCTGCAGTGATGCTCCAGGGATAACGCTGTGCTTCTCCTAAGAGCTTCTCCTTGTCCCAGGCAGTGGGATTTGGGATTGCAGTGAGGGAGGTGGGTTTGATCCTCCACCGTTACCTAAACAGGCATTCCCTGAGCACATTGGGGAAGGATCCTTCCTTGTGGAAGCGCCTTTTCAAGCACTGATGGTTTTGATGGCAGTCAAGTATGTCTGGTTTTTATGATCTGTTAAACATCTGTTAGTCCACAAAATTTCCATTGCTTCTTGTTTGAAATGAACCATTTTGGTAGGCAAAAGTCTCTTTCATACCTTTGCAGGGAGGAATTAACACTCCACCACTTTCATCATTAGATGTCTGCTTTTATTGGATGATTTTGGTTTTTATGCTGAGTGTGTGCTGCTGAAAATTTCCATTTACTGCATCTGGGGATGTTGCAGCAGAGATAGGAAAAATTGTTCTCGCCTGTCTGAAAAGTGAAGTTATTTTCTTGTTGTAAGTGACCAAAAGCCCTCATATTTTATCATTTTTATAGAAATTTTCAGCCAGGAAGAATTTCAGAGAGCTGAATGTAATGAGTGACAAGTCCCCTTCTAGAACAACCTATAACTTATTTTTTATTTTATTTGAAGGATCACTTAGAGGACTTTGAGTCATACTTTTCTATAATAAATAATACATTTTATTTTCTGATTTAGCAGTGGGGGAGTTTTGCTGTAAATTTAGATTGTGTTGCTCTGTGTTCTTCTATTCCTTGCTCCCAGTCTTGATAAAGTCAAAAGCTTATGGTATTTTTTTCTTACTTTTTGTTTTAATTTTTAACGCCCACAGCCTTCCCATAGCCAGCCTCTGGTTAGCTTCTTCCTGGAGGGTGTTGTTGGACATCCCTGTCCAGCTCCTGTTGGCTTCCTCACTGTCCTTCCACCTGACAGGAGGGGGCAACCGGGGGGGGTCAGGCTCTGCTGCCAGGGAACAGGGACAGGACAAGGGGAAACGGCCTCAGGCTGGGCCAGGGGAGGCTCAGCTTGGACAGCAGCAGGAATTTCTGCCTGGAAAGGGTGCTCAGGCCTTGGCAGGGGCTGCCCAGGGAGCTTTGGAGTGCCCATGGCTGGAGGTGTCCAAGGAAGGCCTGGAGGTGGCACTCAGTGCTCTGGGCTGGGGACAGGGTGGGCATGGGGCACAGCTGGGACTGCATGGGCTGGGAGGGCTTTTCCAGCCTCAGGGATCCTGGGATTCTGTCTTCTCTATTCTGAGTTTTCATTGATTTTAATGAAAATTCCCATTGTGGACAAACCCAATGCTAAAATTGTCAGCACTTTCTCTCACCAGCAGCTTCTGAGTCTGCAAGCCATGAAAGCAAACAGCAGATTTCCTTTTCTTCTGCTGTTACTACCTGGTGTTCTGTGGCACTGTATATCACAAACTGTTGTTTCTCACCAGTGGAGTCCTTGATAATTCCTTTTAGTCTGTTTGCAGAAAGAGAGGCAAGTTCAATATTTTCATGCTGTGTGCAATGTTTCAGATTTTCCAGCAATGTCTGGAGTTATTGCCCAGGAGAAATTTTCCTCACAGGCTGCAGTGAGTAACTGCCAGCATTGCTTGCTATTAATAATCACATGCAAAAGTTAATCTTGGAGCTGTCCTAATTTATTCCTCCTGTTGTGTGCAGTGGCCAAATTGTTTAGACCTGGCAGTTTAGGAGGATTCTTCATCCTCAGGCTGTCTGTAGGTACAGAAGTAAGGGGAGCCCCTCTGTGTGTTTTGAGGTGTCAGGAAAAGCTCTGCTCTACCCGTGTGGCAGGGAATAACCACTCCACAGATGTCTGGAACCCCCCAGTGTGTGCAGGGAGGGCTGCAGGAGTTTCAGCAGTGAGCTGGAGATGATCTGACAGATTCTGAGCTGCTGCCTGGCCAGTGGGTGGGAGCTGGGATCAACCCCAGGTGAGCCTTTCCTCACCTCCATGGCAGAATTCCCTGCTTCTGGAACTCCTGGCTGCTTGGGACTTGCTGTGATGCCCAGAGGAACGATGTATTTCAGGTCTTTAGTCTCAGATTGCTGTTACATTGCTGTTGCTTGGTGTAACTTAAAAAATCAGAGCTAAATTTGAATGTGTTGCTTGAAGTAACTTAAAAAGTTAGAGCTCAATTTAAATGTGTTAATTGCATCAATTGCATTGTTTTTAACACATACGGCCATGAATCTTCTGTGGAACACCTGGGGCCATTCCGGTCAGTGTGGAGAGGTGCCCAGCTAAAGAAATCTTCCTTCCTAGTAATGAGAATTATAAAAGCGTGTTTTGATTTGCTGATTAGCAAGATGGGCTAAGGAGCCTTCTCGAGGCCTCCCACAACCAGGAAGCCTTCAAGCACCTTGTGAGGTGGGAATGGGCACTGAGCAGGTTTTGGTGGTAGTCTTTGCATGTGTGTTTTATTTTCAAATATGTGCCTGATTTAGCAAAAGAGGATCATCTTCAGCAACGAGAACCATGTGTGTGGCATGGTGAGCCCTGGAGCTGGTTTAGCTCGTAGCTCTTCCTCCAAGACAGCTCTCGATGGCACTTGGAGTTTCATTCTAAAATAGATGCACTTTCTGTCGTTGCTATCCTAGCTAAATTCAGATCAATTTGCGAAAATTGTTCATGCCAAGGAGTTTCTAGTATTAGAAATTACAGAATCCATCAGATAGGCTCTTTGCTCTCCAAAAGTGTGGATATCTGTGGGCCCATCCCAAGCCTAAAAAACCCCAACCAACCAAAAAAAAACCCCTGAAACATCAACCAGCATTAACAAACCACCCCTGCTGAAAAACTCACACCCTCAAAAAAAATAAGCAGTCCCTTGCTGAAAATATTTGGGAATGGCACGTGTCATTTGAGAACATTATGCTGAAGCTAATTCCTGCTGTACACATAATTTATTAATGGCTGATGTTGTAAAGCATTAGGTGGAGATTAACATTTTGTTAATGATCTTCTGGGGAAGGTTTTCCCAGCAAACATTAAATATTTGAGACAGTTTTCATTGGTTCATAGTATAGAAGTTTGGGGTTATTATTGTTATTATTGTTATGGTTATTATTGTTATTGAGCCTTGCCAAGCCTCTGAAGAGAGTTTGAAGTACCTGAAGGGGTCCCAAGAGAGCTGGAGAGGGACTTTTCCCAAGAGCCTGGAGTGCCAGGACACAGGGAATGCATTCCCAGTGCCAGAGGGCAGGGATGGATGGGATATTGGGAAGGAATTGTTCCCTGGGAGGGTGGGCAGGCCCTGGCACAGGGTGCCCAGAGCAGCTGTGGCTGCCCCTGGATCCCTGGAAGTGCCCAAGGCCAGGCTGGACAGGGCTTGGAGCAGCCCAGGATAGTGGGAGTTGTCCCTGCCCCTGGCAGGATGAGATGGGCTTTAAGGTCCCTTCCCACCCAAACCATTCTGGGAAATGCAGGATTGTAGATAATAAACATTTTTTTAAGTAGACAGTGCAAGTTCTGTGCATTCCTGTACTTCCATATGCAGAAAGAAAGGGATATGGTCTTTGTTCTTTTCTTCCTCTGCAATTAATGCAATGTAAATTTTGCTGTTTCTTAGTTTCTGTTAAGAGTTTTGTTCACCTTTTCAGGTTTGGTAGGAGTCTTGAACTTACTTTGATTGCTGTGGAACATAAACGTCCTTCTTCTCAGAGAGAAAAAAGCAGGACACAGAGAACATCAAACACTTGATATGCATCTCTCAGGTGTGGGAGCAAAACCAGTGTTCCAGCTGGGCCCCCCATATGAGCTGGGAAACAGAGCCTGCTGTTCAGCTGAGCAGAGCTTGCTGCAGTGGAGATGTGTGTGTGTATAAATACATAAACATAATTATTGCCTGGTGTTTGTATTATATGTACCAGTCCACCGTGAAATTCTGTTCTTCAAACATTCTCTGATTTCTAAGGCTTAGGGAAGATGAGAAATGTGTAACTTGAGAAACTTTCCAGGGCTACATCCAGACATAAAGGGGCAAGGGAGGGAGAACTGCAGAGAGGAGCAGATGTGGAGAGCTCCCATCTGTGTCTGCACCCTTGATGCTCACTCAGAGCCAGGGCCAGGCAGGGGAGGTACCACAGCTCCTGGGCATCCTTTTCCTTTCTAACTCCCTGTGGAGGATGAGAAGTAACACTTTGTGTCACTGCAAACAAACCTGACAGAAATTTTGCTTTGTTCCTGCCTGAGCTTGCTTGGGGCAGGGAAGGTTTTGGTCTCTTCAAGGATTGTTTGGCAGCAGAAGGAAACGGTGAGGAGGGGCTGTCGTGGGTGGAGTGGGCGCTTCAGAAAAAGTTTGAGAGAAGCTCCTGGTGAGTCACAAGGTGCAGAAAGGACCCCCTGGCTTTCTAAACTCCTCCTCCAAGAGGAGCCTGGGGGTGGCTGGATCCAGCCCTAGACCCAGACTTGGTCAGTGGTTTAAGTCACTTTGTCCTGCAGGATTAATGATGGCAAATCAGATCTATTTATATAAAAATAAATTACTTATTATGATAAATTATTAGACAAAGAACTTAAACAGAATTATTTACTGCACAGTATAAAAGCTAAAACTATTTTTATGGCATAAGATCGGGTAGTGCACTATAGCAAAGCAATATTAAAGCAATGATATTAAACCAGCAGAAAGAAACAATTATAAGAGATTGCTGTAACTCACCCAGATCAATGCTCATGGGCAAATCTCTTTCACTCAGCCTCGAGGAGTAGCCTTGGGGGGTGTCCCCAAAACCCAAGGGAGGAATCTCCACACTCTCCAAGGAGGAATATGTTAAAGAACCTACCCTTGGGGAACTGGACTGGACTTTGATAGGACTGACTTCTGTCAGATGTCTCCAGGTCAGCTGGGTCAGCTTAGCAATTTCAGATCACCACATCTGCCACATCTTTACCTCTCTATCAGGATAAGCCAGACTGATTTTAGCACCGTTCAACACCACAAGCAGCACGTGATGCCCCTCTCAGCCCACCACTGACAGCCTTGCACAGTGCTGGAGTTGTTTGACCACATTCCCAGGCAGAGCAACCTGCTCCAGGGGCAGCTGGTATTCCAAAGCCACCTGTGTCTCCCAGCCAGGGTGGACAATGTGATTTAAAGGCTGCTTCTGACCCGAGTTATCCAAGAATTCATATTATGCCTGGTCAGGTGCAAACATAAACAGCTTCATGCTCCTTTTCTTGCCCCCTGGGATGATGTTTGTCAGCGATGCTCGGCTGCTGGGTGGATTTGGGATGCATGGACTTGATCTCAGCATAGCCTGAACTGGAGCTGGGATGTGCCAGTTGTACCAAGTATTCCTATCTGTTATTCCTTCTCATCCTGCCTGACTCCCCTGTCCCGGCCCTACTGAATTGCTCATGCTGGTAATGCCCCTCCATAAATAAATAGAGAAGAACATAAATAGGCAAAGAAGAATCTGATTACCACAAAATTCATAGGAAGGCTGTGTTTCAGACCATGGAAATCACCCTTGGCAAAGGGTAGCTGTGATTTTTCCGCATATTCCAGCCACAGCAGGAAACACACTGTTCACGTCTAAAAAGAGCAGTTGCTGAAACAATTTTATCTTGGCCTCCGAGCTGATCACTGAAAAGTGATGTGATTTTTGGTGCTAGGGAGGCTTGACCCTGAAGTGACAGAGTCTGTCATTCCCCTGTTGCTGTCTCAGGGCACATCACTGCTTTGAAAACATCTTCAAGGGTAAGGCTGTGCTGAATTCTCAGGGCCTGGCACAGCATTGTCCACCAGCCGTGCTGCTTGCTGTGCATCTCCTTCTGCTCTCTGGGAATAATGTCCTAGAAACAAAGTCAGGCCTGGGCTTAAGCTGCCTGCTTGGCGAGGTGGATGTTGTTGGTTGGCAGAGTGGTGCTTCCAGAGACCGGAGTCCTTCAGTTCCCGGGAGTTAAACGTGTCCCCAGGGTGGAGGATCTGTGCCGTGTGCTCCCCTTGCTGGGGATGGGGTTAGCAGGGATTGCTCTCAAAGTTCACGTGATTGGCCAAATTATTCATCTTTTCCTGAAACCACTCAGAGGTCTAGAGCAGGAAAAGGTGGATAAAAGAAGCACACAGGGCATTCTAACAGAAATGACCCAGTTTGATTGTCCTGCTCCCCACACTGATTTCTGGGTTGCCTGAAGGCGATGTCCCCTATTGTGGCTACACCCCAGGTAGTTCAAGCAGATGTTGCTTGGCCTGCTGGTTTATGGGCCTTTTCTTTCAAACTCTTCAGAGTAACACAGTAAAAATGAGTTTCCATCTCTTTTCTGCTTCAGGAATCGTCATATGAGACCTTTAGGACACACCCTGGGTCATTTTATGAGGGGTTTTGTAATTCTCCCTCATACCTTATAATAAAAAGGGATATTTATTAACAATTTGATGTCTCAACTACTGTATTTTTTTATGCCTTGTGGAGGAATTGCTTGGTACTCGTGTCCATGGCCTTGATGGATACAACACCTACTTGTTATTGTCTTGTGCTTTACCAGCTGCATAATTCAATGTGCTGAAGAATCCCAATGACTGTAAATACTTGTTCCGCTTCTGTGAGAAAATCAGTGCTGTGATCCCTGAAAGTTAATGCCCTGTAGACCTCTCTACAGCAACCAATTTGTTAGTAGAGCACTTTGAAACTAATTTTTTTAAATTTGTTTTTTAATGTTTTCCATTTCTCTCTGGGCTTCGTACATTGATTCTTCTCCTTGTATGGGTGGAATGTTCTGTTATTGTTCCAATAGTGGGTTTTAATTATCTTTTCTTTTCTGTCACGTGGATGGGAGACATTAAGAGTGTGATTTGGGAAATTTGCCATCTTGATACGAAGTCTTAATTTGAATGGCATGGTGCATTTGTGCCAGTAGGGAAAATGTACCCTGAATAACACAGGTGCTACCATCATTCTGTGCATTTTACTGCAGCTTAGGTGTGAAAGGAGCCGCAGAAGCACTGAATTGTGAAGTGCTTGGGCTCTCTTAGCCCTGAACAGATTAAAAAACTTGGCATTGAAATGGAGCTGGAAAGCTCACCGCAGCTGAGAGGGTGCTTTTTGCATTTTTTCTTGCCATTTTATTTCAAAATTTCTTCCAAATTTGAACACAGATAATGAATTTTAAAACGCTGTTAAAATAGGATTATGAATATCAGGATTTGGATTTGGAAGGGTAAATGAGCATTTCTGCAGCACAGGGCAGTGGAGTTCCTCACAAGGGCCATAATTGGGCTCTGAGATGCTGGTTTTTGCTCTTAACTATAAATGTGATTAAACCATGAAACAAAACAGGGTTTTTACTTCAGCTTTTTTTTCCCCAGCTGCTCCTTTCTTTGCAGCACCTTCTGCCTCTTCCCTTTGCTGCTCCCTCAGGTTGGTAAAGGGAGTTTTCCTCCCGTTCCCAACTGCTTCAGTGTCTTTCTTTATGAAGAGTTAAGAAACACCATGATCTGTTAATCGTTTTATTGCCTCACATATATCAGTCTAAATGGCTGCAGCCAGTCAAATCTGTCTGTAAAGTCTCTAGTGGATTTAAGAACAGGCCTGTGTGGATATGTGTAATAATACTAAATAAATACAGGGCAATATCAGCCTGGGCCCACAAGTGGGGGTATTTCCATAGGAACTGGTGGCAAGATCATTCGTAGGCTGGAAAATCTGACTGGAATTCCAACATTGTGGTGGAAAGAGGCACAGAAGTGATTTGAGGGTGCTCAATTTGCTGTAAGAAGAAAACGAATTGTCCGTTTTGTTGAAGGAAAAAAGGCATGAAGTGATTTAATTCAACTTCTGTGGGCATGAGTGCTTGGGAATAATGCGATCCTGAAGGACTCTTCACTCTGGGAGATGAAGGCACAAGGAGGCCTCTTTAATGGGAGCCTGAGAGACTCTGATTGCAAATAAAGCCTGAAATTTTAATATTTATGCTGAAATAATCACTTCCAGGATTTACCAAATGATGCTGTGCTGCTTCCCCCACCAGTGGACGTAGTAAAAAATTAGGCATTCACCGCCTCAATCTTTCTCGTTCCCAGTGGGTAATAGGAAGAAAATCTGTCCCCAGTGCTATCAAAATTTAATTCAGGTTGGCCATAATGAGGAATTCTGCTTTAACATATGAGTATCTCTGTGAGAAATAGGAAAAAATAAATTAATAAAAACCCAAGTGGATCCATTCATCAGCAGTTGGAGCTGTAGAAGTTTCCCAACATGCTCCATCTTGGTTATGATTCTTTTCCAACTGAGTGTGTAGATCTTGCTTGAGTCCTTACAACCAAGTAGTTCAGGCGTTAATTTTTACGTGTTTTGAGCAACAACAAGAGATAATATTAACATCTTAAAGTACTTGTGATAGAGACAAGTGGAAAGGTTCTGTTTGCATAAGATTGGCTCTGTTTTCTCCCTGACATCACAAGGGAAGATGGGCAGCAATCTCCCCTTACCACACACATTCCTTTATCAGAATCACAGAATATCCTGAGCTGGAAGGGAGCCACAGGGATCATGGATGACCAGCTCCTGTAAATGTGAAGTGACCATCAAATCGTTCAGAAGGAAAGTTCTTTTTTATTTCTTGCAACCCAAGTCATGGGATCAGTAAACCATAAAGTGGCTTGAGAGATGAGGGCGTGTTAGTAGGACAGGCATAGAAATAGAAAATACATGTGTACGAGAGGCAGGTGATGGGTTTTTTATGTTAATTAAAATGCAGTGACTTTCAATTGCTATTTGCATTTGAGCCTTCCTTGTCCTGCACTTCAGAGAGGTTCTTCATCTCTGTTATCCATATCAGGTTATTCATGATATGGCTTGGGCACCCTCCCTTATTAACACTGCAAGAAAAGTGGCTCCTGTTCTTTTCTCTCCCTCTGTCAGTGCAGGGTGAGAAATAGGCCTGGCAATGTCGCAGAATCCCAGAGTGGTTGGGGTAGGAAGGAACCTTAAAGCTCATCTCCTTCCAACCCTCTGCCATGGGCAGGGACACCTCCCACTATCCCAGGTTGCTCAGGGAATGAACAGGATGAAATCCTTGTAGAACTGGTTTGAAAAAAGGAAAAATTAAATCTGTGCATGCTTGGTGTAGTAACAGGTCGAACAGGCATTTGGCAGAGAAATGCGTTCATTTCAGAGAAATGAGTGCATGTTTTGAAGGGAATGCTTGCACTAATCATGAATTTAGGATAGATAAATACATAGATAGGACTTGTGTGGGGTTTGTAATAATTTCCCCTCCATCAAGGCATTTCAACTAAGAAGTCAGAAGGAAAAGAACAAGAGAAAGAAATGGCACAATTAGCAGTTAATTTAAAGTAACTAAAGTGTATTAGGCCCAGTCAAATGAACCATTTAATTTTTGTTCCTTCTTGTTTGTAATCTCGTAAGGATGAGTCATTGAAAAGCCAATCTGGCTCGGGTACAGTGCGTGCTGTTTTATAGTCCTGCTCCTTGCCAGCATAAGCATTTCCTTGTTAATGTTTCACATCTGTTCTTTGTAATTCAGTGATTATGTGCAGGCCTCTGAGTCCTCCTTGTTTGTTTTAAAAGGACAGCAGGAAGCTTCACTTGCGTGAGATTAAATCAATGTCTGTGATTTATCAAAGTTTGGGTGTCCTGGGCTGCTTCTCTGCTGCTTTGGGTAAATGAATATTTTTAGTGGAAGATGAAAATGGGGATGGCTGGAAAAAAGTCAGTAATCTGCAGTTGGAATCAGCAGAATGTTTCAGAATTGATTTGGCAAGTGGCTGCTGGAGATTTATACAGCTCCCTTATCAGTCATGCTCAGGCTCCTTGCAAGCATTTCTGATGGCTTTTTGTTTTATCCAGTATTCAGGGAGCAAGGTTTCCTTCTGTGGGGATCTATATCCACGCAGACACAGAGTATTCACGTCCAAACAAGAATATCAGTGTTCAGTAGAAATCCTCCTTACAGCTGATGTTATTGGCCATTCAGAAACACAGAAAGTGGAGGCATCCTGTAGTTTAGGTGACGGATTGCATGTAATAATACGCAGTATGGGAGGGCAAATGATGTGAGAATAAATTATTTACCTGGTTTGTAAATGCTTTAATACCTTCTGTGTCTCTGAGGTGCTCAAATACGCAAAAGGGCAAACATAATCAGATAACTGAATAATTATGAACAGTTCTACTGAAGCACATAATAAGCTCTCAGGTGTTACAGAGGGAGGTTTATTATTTATAGTAAAGTAGAACCAAGAGAAATAAATCTGTTTGTGCAGACAATGCTTTGCAATTAAAATCTTACACAAGACTGGAGTCTGATTCAGATCTCTGTTAAAGGTATCTGGGTAACCTTGAGCAAATTAAACCTCTAGCCTAGAATTTAGATGCTGAGCTGTGAGAGGTAGGGATCCTGCAAGGGAGGATCCTACATCCACATCCAAGCTGTCTCTGTTTCACACGGGCTCACTGTTTGTTCATTCCCATGTGCCTGTGTATTGACCTACCTGTGGTGCTGCCCTGGGTGAAGATGCTCTGGCCCAGGGGTTGCTGATGGGATCAGGAAATGGTCCTGGTTAACAAAAAGGGTGAGGGGATGTGCCAGTCCTAAAGGAATGTAGAGGGCACTTGGGTGAAGAGTGGAGTAGGGTTTGGGGGCAGAGATCACCGAGGAGGGTCTGGGGCAGCCCCAGCCTGGGGCACTGCTGGGTGCAGAGAGTGTCTGAGTGGGTCCTGGGGGGATTCACCTGTGCAGTCACAGACCAGTTCTCCCGTTCCCTCCAGTGATGGGGCTGGCCAAGGACAGCCACAAGGCTGAGTGTGAGCTTTGCTTTTCCATCCCCAGTGTGGCTACCCCCACATCCCCCAGGAATGCCCCAGCTGTCTCATAGCCATTTGAGCACAAGATGAAGGGCTCTTCTCTGCTATTTTTCTGCTTTTCTATCATTTTTAGGGTTCTTCCCTTGGAAAGCAGCATGATAATGTGAGTTTAGATCAAGCACGTGTTAAAAATTCCTCAGCAAACTCTCCCAGCTCCACACGCTGCAGCAGCTGGAAGCCAGAGGTACATCCAGGAGGTCTGGCTTCCTCATAAATGCTGAGAGTCCTTTTAGGCCCATGGAAACTCATGGTGTCTTAGAGCAAAGTTCCTCTGCCTGATTACAGGCCATGCTGCAAAGTCCATGGCCTTTTGTTTGTCTGGAACTGCTGAGGATGCTCTGGTCCCGAGGCTGGGCTGTCACTCTTTGCTCTGGGTGTGCCAAGTGTCTCTCATCCTCTGTGAGTCATCTCCCTTTCCTGGTCTCAGCTTTCTTTCCTGTCCTTGAACCCTTTCTAAGTCCCTGATACACTCATTGAGGTGGGTGAATCAAAATTATGTGCAACAAGTTTGCACTGTGGATTTTACAAAGAAACACTTACTTTTTGGGGTTTTTTTCTGTTTTTTATTCTTTTATTTTGCTTTTTAAGTGGCTGTCAAGGAGTCCGAGCCAATTTCCTCACAGCGTTAATAGCTGCAGCCCCACGTTGCTATTCCTGCATACCAGCATCCAGCAGGTATCCATCATGTGGTGTGGAAAGCCAGGATGTTCCCCCTGGGTCCGTGACTCCACATCTCTTCCTGTTGCCTCCCATCCATCACGGTGATTGCTCAGACACTGAGACAGGGAAGGTCCATCTGCAGATCTTTGCAGGTGGCCCTCAGCATTACTGTCTGGGCTTCCTTTGTCTCATGCACGGAATGTCACCTTCCCAGTCCCTCTTTTCCCAGACTAATTCCGGCTCTTTGGGCAGGACAGCTCCTGGCTCAGCTGGCCCAGGGCTCCCCAGGTGAGCCTGCCCTGAGCACTCACCGCTCCATCCTACCCTGAGTCCCCCTCTCCATAACCAGTTATTTATCTATGCAAACACCCCAACTTTCCTCCAATATTTTTTATAAATGGAGGCATTGTTGACTTTTGTGGAGGATCTCAGATGGGGAGCTGATGATGAAAACACATTTCTCCTATTACTGATGCAAGATAAATTTTGATTTAGTTATTATGTCTTCCTTTAAATTATCCTGTATGCCAGGGATATAATAGCTTCTGGTTTATGGTATTTTAAACTCTAATATGGCTCTGATTCCATCATGGTTTTGAGGTTTTATGGTTACAATAAAAAGGGTCTTGTAAAATTATTTATATCTGTAATATACATTTCCTTTTATAGAGGGGCTGTTGACATCCTCCACTGTAGGGTTCAGTATTCTCACACAAAACAGATTTGGTTTTGTTTCTTATCAAAGCCATCACATTAGATACACAGTGCACATACCTCTTCTCTTCATGATATTTAGGGTTTTTTACACCTAAACTGACTGAAAGAAACTGATAGAAAGAATAAATTTACTTGGCTATTTCTCGATATCCTATGAGAGGCTACATCAGGAATCACATTTAGAGCACTGACATTTCTAGCAACAATACCTGTATTGTAAACCCACTGGTATGCTGACAGAATCAAATTTGGTTAGGAAAATGTGCATGAAAATTATTTGCAATAAAAGCAGGGAGAGGGAGGGATGTTAACAAAGCGCTGCCCACCCCACCCCCTCAGCAGCTCAGTGAAATCTGGCGTTTCCCTGCTGAATTGCCTGTGTCAGAGTCAATGCTGGAGAAGTGCCAGGACATTATTTGAAATCTCTCTTTGAATATGGGATGTGGAGGCACCAGGCAGAGGATTCCCTGCAGATGAGGAGCAGAAAAGCTGCCTGTGCAGCAGACAGAGAAATCAGCACTCTTTTCACCGGGATATTTTTAGATTCTCTCAACTCGGTGAATAGACTCAATATAGAAGATATTAATTGCTGGTACAATCAGAAGTATTGAGAAAGTCTAGGTTTGCACCCACGATTAATGGAGATTTCAACAATCCTCATTTTGATCATTGCTTCCAGTAAAATTCAAGTTAAATATCAGGTTAGAGATAAACTCTCTGTGTCTTTGCACCCAGCTGACTTTATAAAGTGTTTATGAGCTGGCTAAAACACCACAACCATAGGAGGAGACTTCTGAATCTTTAATACTTTGTTTGCTTCAGAGCACTGACAGCTAAACTTAAACCCTTCAAACTTAGCTCAGAATGAGGTGGGTGGGGGTGTGTCTGCAGGAAATTCCAATCTTTATTTTGATTCATTGCAACTTGGGTGAAAAGTTCCAACAAGAAAACATAAAGGACAATTTTATGTGAGCTTGCAAGAGGTTAAGTATTTTCACGTTTGTTTTTGTTTCAAAGTGAGGTTTGTTTATTTATTTATTTGTTTATTTATTTATTTATGAAATCCTGGTTCCATGTTAAACTTTTTCTGGGTAAAAACCAGAAGTAGAAAACATGCTAACAATGTTAAAATTTCAAATAGAATGAAATAAAAGTTGTGGAGTCCAACTTGGAGATTTCCATAAAAAATTTTATGTGCCATAACATTGGTGGTTTGTGTTCTGTGTGGAACACACAGTACATTTAACAGAGGAAATGCTGAATATACTTGTGGTGCATTTCATGCTGTTCTTGAAAACTTATTTTTTCCTACTCTTGCTGCTTTTCAGGTGTTCAGTCACAGAGCAAACCAAGTGTATCTATATTTATGTACACAGGCCATCCCCTGGCTCCCTGTGTGCTCTTTGGAAACGCTGTCATTTACTGCTGTTTGTGAAGCAGAAAATTGCTGGGGTGTCTGAGGTGCAGATATTAATTCTGTTGAGGGGCATGAGGAGAAGTGAGCTGGTCATGCCACTTCAGGGTATGTGGCTGCACAGCTCTGGATTTGTCTGTAAAATGGGTTATGACTCAGCCTGCCTCATCTGTATCTCAAAAATTTTAATTCATTTCAATATTCTTCAAGGAAAAGTCAGAAATTTCTAAGCATAAAACAGATGATATGCAATGGACTTAAATTAAAATGCCAGCATGTGTTCAGGTGTAGAAGGTACCGGAAACCAGGTGCACACGAAAATCCTTTGCCCCTGCCTTAAATAACTTCAGAGGCTGGCTGGAACTGGTTATTTCTAAATTGCACATTACCAGCAAAACCATTGCCATGAAACATTTAAATACCATGACAAGCTTGAGTATGGAATTGCATTTTCTGCTCTTCCCTGGGAGGGTGGGCAGGCCCTGGCACAGGGTGCCCAGAGCAGCTGTGGCTGCCCCTGGATCCCTGGCAGTGCCCAAGGCCAGGCTGGACATTGGGGCTTGGAGCAGCCTGGGACAGTGGAAGGTGTCCCTGCCCATGGCAGGGGTGGCACTGGATGGGCTTTAAGGTCCCTTCCAGCCCAAACCATTCTGGGATTCTGTGAAGGACAAGTCTATGACAGCTCCCTTTAACCTGACCCGGGGCATTCATATTTTGAAAAGCTTAAAGTAAAGGCCTGGCTTTAGAATTTCTGCTGGGGCCAGAATTGAAGCATTCCCTCACGTACAGAGTTTCATAATGTACAGCGTGCTCTGAAGAATTCCAGAAGTTTCCTGGAGAAATTTCTGCCAGTGGGATTTCTTTTAAGAAATGTGAAAGTTAGGAAGACAATTCCTATGTGTATGAACAGGATTCTGCTTCCAGGGGGTACATCACAGCTTTAGTTACAAAACTCAGGCCTAGTCTGGAGTCAAAATGGGAGAAATATTGTAATGGATCTAATTTCAGCTGCTGCAGCTTCCAGCTCAACATCATCTCCATTTCAACAATTATTGACCAGATTACTTAAAAATACACTAATCCAAGCTAACTATTTTAGCTGTGGCAACTGAAAATATAACTACTGCTATATTTAGCTGTAAAAATAAAGTATTGCTGTAGTTGCACTGACTGGTGCTGTAAGTCAAGCATTAATCAAATAGATAAATTCATTTTTCTGGGTTTGGGGGGGAGTTAAATGTCTGTGATGCAGGATTAAGAAAGCAGGGATGAAGGTAGGGAGAACCTGGAATCTGGAGTTGTTATAAATAGGATCAGTTAAATAAGAAATCAAGTATGCAGATCTGGTCACCTCTGAGGACAAATAGATCATTTGACATTTTTCTGCTAATGAAGATCTCTACATTAAGATGAAGAAAGCCTTGGCTTGAAGCAGATGTATCACTGATAAGATGCCAGCAGCACTCTGGGAGGGAGATTTCTTGCCAGCACACAGGCTTGGAGAGGAGAACAAAGAGGAGATGTAGGAACTGAGTCAGAAAACTGCTCCTGGAGAGGGTTTCTTCCCATATAGCTGCCACTCTTTGTTTGGATTTGGATCCAATCACCAGGGTCTGCTCCTGGTTGTGTTCACATCTCATTTCTGAGCAGGACAACAGTGGTTTATTCTGATCTCAGGAAATCTCTTCACAAGGTTCTGTTTCTGTGATCTGAAAACATCCCTGCGTTTCTCCCCAAATGAGGTTCATTCACTGGCACTGGGAAACTTTCCTTCCTTCTTGATAATGGCTGAGAAAATAAATCAATTAGACGCTACTGAAGTACTGATTGGTGCAGTTCTGTTACAACTGAATCCAGGAATGTCACCAGGCCTAATGAGATTATTTGTCTCTACCACTGAAGGGTTGGTTTTTGTAATTTATATCCATTAACCTTTTACTTTAAAATTACTCAAATTATTGCATGTCTTCTCATAGGAAACACCCCCATTAATACAGTCAACTTGGTATAGGAAAAATAACTTCTGATATTTGCACTGGTTTATTTTGTAAACTTTTAGCCAGTTGTGATGAGCCCCTGCTCTTTGAACCTCGACAACTCCCATCCTTAAATTTGAGAGTTTTACTGTGCTTTCAGTCAGTTTTAAATGTATGCAGTGCTTTTCTACTGTGAGCACAGTTAAGAATTGCTCTAATTAACATGTTCATAAATGTTAATGAACAGGCACGCAGTGAAACATTCTATGCTATATTTACTGGGGTCCAAAGCACATGTATTTCCCATTTGGGAACCCCAGTCTGCAAAGTTTTAAGTGTAAAGTGTTTTAAGTTAAGGATAGGCAAAATTCAGTTTTTTTCCCTCGAGTGCTGTGAAGTGATTTTGTTAATTTTTTATTCTCCCTTTTAAGATGAATGACCCTACCTCTGAGTTTTGTCTGATACTTTACATGATTTCAGCAGTCCTTCTTAATTAACTGGAGCCCTTTATGTCCTGGACATGTATTTGATGGAAAGAGGAGGGGATGAGACACACTGTACTTTGATTCTTAGTCATAGAGCAATTTGATGGTTTAATTAAGGTCACACCTCTGGATCTGGTTGAGCACCCGAGACGTTTGAACCTTTGCACTTTGTAGGCTGCTTAACCTTTCATCTCCTGCCCAAATTTCTTGCTCTGGGGTGAGTATACAAGGACTTTCTTGACCACTTCCTTGCTGAACCCAAACCCTTGAAGGAAAGTCTTGAAAAAGAGAGAAAGATGGACCAAAGAGGGAAGAAGAGAAATTTTTGGAAGAAATGCCTTAATATTAGAACCTGTCTTTCTTCCCACACACATTAGGTACTCATGCACCGCTCTGGAAAACAGGGGGAAAGTATGTTTGCATGTGGATTTTAATAGAGAAAATGCCTGGAAATAAAATTAAATTTCTCTATTTTTTTCATGTGTTATTTGCATTCCAGGAGATTTTTAGGTGCTTCAGTACTGGGTAGGTCTCTGCGTCTCCTAATTCCACCCCTTTCGTTTATTTTTCTCCTTACATGCAATTTAATAAGGCAACTTGGTAGTCCTGCAGTGTGAGATTCATGGTTGGCTTGATCTTGTTTTTCATTTTTCTAATGGATTTTCCTCCCTAATGCTGCTTTTCTCCCCCAGTCCTTGGCACATTCTGAGGAGCTCTTGCTCACCTCCAAATTATTAATGTGAGCACAGTGGAGCAGGGGAAGATTGCCAGCGATGGGAGGAACACTGGGCTAAATGTCACTTGTCTGAGAGCAGCTTCTGTGCAATTGGTGCTGCTTGCTCTTTGTCACCAGAGGAGAGTGGGGAATATAGGTGGTAGAAAGTGAGTCTTGGAGAGCCAGCCTTTGTTTTGGGGAGGAATCTGTATCTTTGAGCTGTGCAGCCTGTGGCACCGGGGTGATCCGTGTCTGTGTGTGTATACGTGTGCGTTCTGTGTGAAGGCTGTAATCAAAGAATTCTTTTTGAAAGTCAGGAATCCAAGCATTCAGAAGTTCTGGCTGTACCATTTACTTTATTCTTCCTCCTTTGGTGTTGAGCCTAAGGCAGGAGCCTTGTGGAGCAAAGGAGGCATTCCAGATGGTTTCGTGATAAATCTCTGCATCAGAGGTGAATTAATCCTGCCTCAGTAGCTCCAACATGGGTGTTTCCAACACCTTCACTTCTCACACGTCCTTTTTGTGGGTAACTTTGTTTCAGAAGCTTTAGAAAAGTTCTGGTTTGCACTGCTGAAAGCCAGAAGGAGCATTTCCTACTTTGGAGCAGGATTAGCTTTCTCCTGAGGCACTGCTGAGTATTATAATTTGAAGCATGTCAGCCGTGGCTGAGGGATGTTGTGTGTTAGCAGTGGCTCCAAGTTCCTTCACATCCAAGGGGGTTATTACTCCTCAACACCAGCTCCTTGCACAACCATCTCTACGATCCCTACGACAAAGAGTGAAAGAACTCATTTCTGAATGACTGCAGAATGTTTATAGCAGCTTTAGAGTACTTGTGGCTCTAATTTGTAAGACAGAGATTTGTTTCAGCCATGACTTCCTGTGTGGTTAAAGGAATTCCACTGTTCTGCCCTGCTTCTATGCCAGCCAAACTCATCCCATAGGTTGTGGTTCCCAAGGCTTTCAGCCATGGCATTGCACAGAATTTTTTCTCACCATTTGGATGAAAGCTTTATCTTCTTTATCTATGTAAAGTGTTTCTAATTTTTTTTTTTTAAATTAAGGAAAAGTTATTTGAAGACAAGACCTGTTGGTTCAGATCATCCTCTGCTTCCACCTTCATTGGTGCAGCAGCTCCAGCTCTGCTGCTCAGCTCGAGGCTCCAGTGCCTGCTGCAGCTCCCCAGGCTGGTGCTGAGGCTCTGTACAAATCATTATCTGCCCATTAATTAGATATTAAACATTCATTCCACTGGGTTTCCCTTAGTTTTTCCTGGAACCTATTACTGTTGTGAAATGCAAGCTTTTCCGATGTTTTAAAGAAACTTAAACTCACAATTTTCATATCTTAATGGCATTTTCATTTGAAAAATAAGCTTTGCACTTTATATTTTCTTTAGTATTTTTGCAATCTCTTCACAAAATGGTCTTTATTTAAAGTTGCTCTGATGAGAACAGACAAGAGACATTCCAGTTGTGTTTTCTGCATTCTGGTGAATGCTCTTGAACCTCTGTTTCAGATCACTCGGGGATTGCTCAAGGCACGTAAGGTTTTAAGCTGTAATTAATGACGAGTAGTAAGAGTTTAGGGGCTTTTTTTCCCATGTGAGGAACAGTGCATTGAGCAAGACTCTTCTTCTAGGAAATATTGCAGGAGGGGTTTGGAACAAGATGGTCTTTAAGGTCCCCTCCAACCCAAACCATTCTGGGGATGGTTTAGGGGGTTGGCACCAGCCCAAACCATTTTGGGGATGGTTTAGGGGGTGAGCACCAGCCCAAACCACTCTGGGGATGGTTTAGGGGGTGAGCACCAGCCCAAAGCCCTCTGGGGATGGCTTAGGGAGTCGGCACCAACCCAAACCTTTCTGGGATTTTTTGTAGGTGTTTACTGCCAGTCTAAAATACCTAGGAAGAGGCTGGGGGAGAATAAGGGCCAAGTGCATCCTTTGATCTTAAGAGCCACGACTGTTTTGGAAGGCACTTCCCTTGGGATCCATCTTCGCAGAGCAGCTGCTCTGTCCCAGCCCTCCCCACTGTGCCACGTTCCAAGTCTGGCTGTGCCTTCGGAGTTGTCTCCTCTCTTACCCTGGCTTTCTCTCCCACAGAGCATGGGCTTCTTCCTGCCAGCAGCACCACGAGGAGCCTGCTGAGCGAGTGCAGGGGGAGGACAAGTGAGCTGCTCCAGGGATGATGCCCCGCGTGCTTCTGCACGGCTGTGGAATAAGGTCCAGCTGACAAGCGAGGCTGGGGGAGCTGTGGAAGAAAAGTGCCCAGAGGAGAACAAGGGACACAGCACAGCCAGCTGGAGGTTTTATTGGAAGCCACGCACACCCAGGATTGAAAGGTGAGGGGCTTTTTTTATCTCAGTTTTGGGTTAGCTGTTGGATGCAGGGAATACACTTTCTTAATAATGAAGAAAACAATCCCAGAATCCCAGAGGCTGGAAAAGCCCTCCCAGCCCGTGAAGTCCAAGCTGTGCCCACTCCCCACCTTGTACCCAGCCCAGAGCACTGAGTACCATGTCCAGGCCTCCCTTGGACACCTCCAGGGATGGGGACTCCACCAATGCCCCCCTTCCAATTCCTGACTACCCTTTCCAGGAAAAAAATTCCTCCTGATGTCCAACCTTGTGATGTGTCTCTAATATGTGTCTTTATTAAAGTTACCTGAGGAACCAGGTGAACATGTTGATTTGCTTGAATTTAGTAAGTTTGCCTAATGTTTAATTTTAGGTTGGATCTGGTGATCAAATATCCTGGGAATAAAAATTTCCCAGGAGCTGACCCCTGCCTGACAGTTTAGAGGTGCAGAAATTGAATGAAATGCTTCAATACTGGAGGCAGACTGGAGTGACAGACAGGAACACGGCAAGATCCTTGTAGGAGGCTGAAGTCAGATAAATACAGAATGGAAATGGAGAGTAAGAATGAAGCTTTCAAAAGTAGCTTGAAGATGAGCTCAGTTATCACGTTACTTGATGCTTTTAAATCCCAGTTCTATAGAATTCAAGAATTGCCACAGTGAGGCTGGATAAAACATCCTTAACCAGGGTTTGCAGGGGATATCCAAACACATGAGAGTAATGTTCCCTTCCAGCCTTTTGTTATCTGTTTGCAGCTGATGGAAAGCATCCTTTTCAGGGTTGAAATTGTGGTGGATAAAATTATAGCTGGCAATTAGTGGCAATTAGAAGGAGAGTGTGAATTGTCTTCCGTGCATCAGAAACGGAGCTGCTCTTGTTGGGTTTTAAATGGGAAGCATCTGATGTGGGAGGCACAGGTTGGGTAATTTGCCAGGTGTGACATTTAAGTATTTGCTCATCACACGGCTGCCTGAAAGGGTTCCTGCCCTGTGGGGAATGGGGGTTATTAAATGTTGCAATGGATTTGCAGTTTGTGTTCTTGATCATCTCAGTCGTACAACCTGACCTTTATTTGTGGCATCACCTAAAACTTGATGTAATTAATTCCAGTGTATAAGATTACTGTACTCACACCTGTTTCCTTCGTCAGCCAGCCTGGCTAATTAACTTTTGTGCTGGTGATTCTCAGTGAGATCTCCAAATATATACAAAAGGCAACATTCAAATAGATTATTTCTGGGGTGGTTTTTTTTTTGTTCGGTTGGTTGTTTTTCAGTATTACATGTTACCTTTTAGCACATTCTCTCCCAGCTGATACTCCCTCTGCCAAGGTGGGTCCCAGGGGCCTGGTGAGTTTGAGTTAATAGAGAGTGAAATTGCTGTGAGGTTTTTAGGGTTGTCCCTGTGCTCTCAGTTCCAAGGGGTTGTCAGGCAATCTGTCAGGAGTAAACTCTCACTTGCGGCAGGAGTGGAGCAGCAAAACCTTCCCAGCATCATCAGCTAACAAGGGCTTGCACATAAAATTCCACAGGTTGATCCTGCTGCCTGATGGGTTCCTGTGCTAGGTTAGGTGTTATCTAGGCAGTGAATTCCTTTATTTTTGTGGAGACAACAGGTTTACAATCAACCTAGACAGGAAGTTTTAGGCTACTTTTTATGTTGCTGTTTAAGAGCATGTCCCAAAATCACCCTCATTTACAAGGTCAAATGATGACACAGAAAAACAGAAAATTCAAACTGAACAGGCTGATCACTATTTATAGTTTACATTTAACTTAATTTTGTCAGGCCAAACTAGGATTAAGCTACATCCACGCTGTGTTTGTGCAAAATTGCAAACATCAAGGAATTCTGACAAGTTATTGGTGTTTCTCTATTTAGCATTGCAGGTGTTGTTCTCTTATAAATTTAAATTGAAAGCAAAATGCTCAGAAACAGGAAAGTTTTAAAATATTTGTTCTCTTATAATATGAGCCATCCCAACTAATTCAAGAAATTGTTACCTCACAGGTGATCCAGAAAGGTCTTTCATGTGGGCCTGTTATCAGTACTGCTCTTATTCATTGCAACAACTACAAGTAAAAATGATTCTCCAGAAACTCAGAGTTGCAGCAAACTCTTGGAATAATTCTTTTCCCAAGAGTTTTCCAGTGTAGTCTTATATAATTTATACTACACACACACACAAAATAGGTGAAAAGCAATTATGTTAAAGTCAGTTTCCAATCACGTAAATAAAATGGTTTTCTCATGCTGTGCTCAACCAAACTCTTTAAAGTGCTGCCTGGGTTGTGGTGTTCCATCAGCATTAGCTGTGGTTTGCACTCCAGTCCTAGCGCAGGGTTGGAGTAGGAGCTGTAGGAAACAGAAAACTCGTGTCGTTATTTTTCATCCTTTCCCAAATGCTCTTTTTCTCTTGGGTTTACTCAAGCAAATGTGGTAAATGATTTCCAAAACTCACAGTTATTGTTCTCTTCCATCCTCAAAAGAAAAGCCTCCACTTGTTCTTGAGGGTGGACATAGCAGCAAAGTTATTCTTTCTGTTTATTCAGTGTAGAATGATCTCATGGCTGCTCAGCTTCTACCTACAACTAGATTCTGCTTCTAATTAAAAAAGAAAAGAAAATACCCCAGCCTTTGTGTGTGGAAATGCCTGTTTGCTTTTCATACCTGATTGAATTCACAGGGTGTTGAAAGAGAAAACCGTGTTATGGATATTGGCCCTTTTGCAGGCTTGAGGGATGAAACCTCATCTTGAGCTGGTTATCAAAGCAGTGTTGGAGAAAGCTCCTCAAGTGCTGGCTGACAGCCTATTAGTCCAGCATTTAGTGGCATGCAGATTACACACCTCTCCCTTAATTCTTTTCCCTTCCCCAAAGCTGGCAGTCACTTTAGATTTACATAGAGATTTCCTGGAGACTTTTTATTTCTTAGTGGTGGCACCTATGCTGATGTCTGGGAGTTTGATTGGAATCAATAAATGTAATGAGTAGTAAGATTAATTCTCCCAGCGCTCCAAAATCTTTTGGCAGTTGCATTAAACTTTCAAACCCTGTATAAATTTCTCAAGCAAATTTATTTAGTGGACTCCAGTCATGGCTGTCTTGGACAACACAAGAACATAATAAAAGCGTGGTTCAGAAAAGGGAAGAGGTGGGCAGGGAGCAGATGCTCAGTGCTGCCCAAAGTCAGAGGAGCAGCAAATGCTGGCACTTGTAAATCACATCCCATGGGCTTCATTTAGAAAGAGAGCATTCAGTGAAC
The DNA here is from genome assembly GCA_013398015.1 of Oreocharis arfaki. Lineage (NCBI taxonomy): Eukaryota > Metazoa > Chordata > Aves > Passeriformes > Paramythiidae > Oreocharis > Oreocharis arfaki. Next base: position 217,280 of record VZRR01005737.1, read on the forward strand.
TCTCTGCAGCACATGGGAATATTTTTTTGTCATTTTTCTTTTCATAGAATCATGGAATGGATTGGATGGGTCCCTTGAAGGACATCTCATTCCTACCATGGGCAGGGACACCTTCCACTATCCCAGCTTGCTCCAAGCCCCAATGTCCAGCCTGGCCTTGGGCACTGCCAGGGATCCAGGGGCAGCCATAGCTGCTCTGGGCACCCTGTGCCAGGGCCTGCCCACCCTCCCAGGGAACAATTCCTTCCCAATATCCCATCCATCCCTGCCCTCTGGCACTGGGAGGCCATTCCCTGTGTCCTGTCCCTCCATCAGACTTGTCCAAGGTCAGGCAGAATAATTTGGTTTAACCTTCCCTTTAGGAAAGTTGCTGTGTCACACAGAATGAGTCAGGTATAACCAGATAAAGTGGTGTTACAAAACCTGAGAGCGATTTCATCCCTCAGACACTTCCAGGATTGTTTTCTCTTTGAGACAGCTGAAAATGACAAAGTGTTATCCAGTCTGGCATGATCAGTTTTTGACTGAATCACAATAACTCAGTCCTTCCATTTTTAGTTCAAGTCCACAGGTGGTTCTCAGGTTGTTCAGGAAACGAGGTCATCCTGAGCTGAAAAAATCCATGTGTGAATGAATTGGTTTGACAGTGTGTGCTTTTGCATACATGAAATAATCAGTAGCAGGAGGGAATATTCAAAATCCTGCTTTTATTTAAGCAGCTGTGGTGTTTAAATAGTGGATTTCACATGTCAGACTGCACGAAAAGTGATTAGAGGCCGATAGCTCTGGAAGTCTCACAGTCTCCTGTATGATATCTAAATTGTCAAGAGCAATTGTTGCTGTTACCTTGCAATAATACACTTGCTTTAGAAAGGAAGGTTTCACTTTCTTTTTTTTTTTTTTTAAATATAAGAGTAGCAATATTTAGCACAAAAAATCTATTCTGGAAGGATACTGGCTGTGTATTCACTGAAGGTTTTGGTGCTCTTTGTGACTGGCTTGCATGAAGAAATTTCTTTTCAATGACAGTGTTCATTATGCAGAACATAAAAGCTACTGAGGTGTGCTGTAATCAGAAAGACAACATATAACAATATTAATAAATTTAATACTGATGTTAACACACGTATTAATTATTTAATAAAATAATCCTGATGCTCGTGAGTTATTTGTATGACAAGGAGAGGGAAACCTGACGGCCTTTGATTTATTTGGGTATTTTGCCAGAAAAATGTAAACTGGCTGTGTGTATCTTATGACCATGTACAAGTCTTTCTGAAGTTGCCCAACCCAGCTTAGAGACAAAGATTCTCTTAGGTGCCTCATAGACCTTGTAAGGCTGTAGGTTGTCTTTCATGACATTTTTTTTCTAATTCAGTCTGCTGGTGTTCACTATTCCTAAATAATTTTTTCCAAAAGCAATCCCTCAGCACCAACCTGCCCTTGGCCCGTGCAGTGTCACTTCTGTGTTTCTGGGATTCTGGACCTGTCAGCTTTCAGCTGCACATGGAATCTCTCAGGCATAATCAAAGGATTCTGTGATATCCACTGGCAAACTTCTTGAGAAAACAATAACCACCTCTGATAGAAGTTAAAAGGAGGATTTTTGTACAAAAACCTCACCCTGGGAGACTGCCAGACTCGAGGGCACTGATTTTGTTGCTGCTGCAGAGCACAGTGATACAGCCTGTCCAGCTCTTCTAACGACACACATCTGGTGGTTTTGTACCCACTCAAGCCATTGCCTGCGGGTGAATCCTCTTGTTTCAAGTGGCTTTTCGGGCAGCAAACAATGGATGGGGATTTTGGAGAAGGATTCTGTATCAAGAGTTTTTGGCCTCAGATCCTCACCAGTGTGCTTTAAAGCAGTTAGTGGAGACTTCAGCAAAGAAATCCTTCCATGGACAAATAGTGGATTAGAAAGTAGGAAATGGAGGTTAAAAGCCTGGGATCAATCCTCATGAGGGAAGGAGCTCACCACTAGAGCGAGGAGCACATCAGGATCTCTGTTGTTCAGTATATCCTGAAAAAAATGCTTACTGTGGATACAGGAGGATATGTAGTGATGGCAGTAAGATGCTTTGGGGGTTCTGAAGGTGAGAGCTGACAAGGAAGATCTGCAGAGGACCCTGTGAGAAGGATTGCTGTTAAAATGCCAAGTGAAATTCGGTGTAATTGGCAAAAGGCACACAAGAGAGAAATAATTTTAACTTCATCTCTGATCTGACTATCACCATTTGGGAGCAGGAGTTTGAACTTGCAGTAGGTGGTTCCATGAAAATGTCCAGTCAAGATTAACCAATACATAAAAAATGTGCTGTGTGGAGAGTAAAGAGGAATCAGTTGTTCACTGCTGCTTTAAAGACCTCAGGTGAAGCTTGCAGGAGCCAGGGCTCAATGCAAACAGGAGAGGGGAATTTTCACCCCACTGAGACAATTCCAGGGAATGTTGGAAGTTCCCACAGGTTAAAGGGAAGAGCAGATGTAGTTTCAGAGGAGAAACCCACTGAAAGTTACCGAGCACCTGAACTGAACATGGCTTGATGAACACCTGGTCTGGAAATGGTGGACAGGGAGAAAGGTTCAAGGGCATGTGGGTCTTTTCTTTCCTTGTTCCACTGCCTTGCCTTGTGCTTTTGACATGATTGGAGGTGAAGGACTGGCCTGCCTGGTTCTGGAAGGGCTGAGGGCGCTTTGCTTGTTCAGCTGGAACAGAGGAGATGAGGGCAGAGCTGATCATGGTCTGCAGCTCCTCCTGAGGGGCAGCTCCCATCTCTGCTCCCTGGGACAGGGACAGGCCCCAGGGAACAGCTGGAGCTGGGCCAGGGCAGGCTCAGGCTGGAGATCAGGGAAAGGGTCTTCCCCCAGAGGGTGCTGGGCACTGCCCAGGCTCCCCAGAGAATGGGCACGGCCCCGGGGCTGCCAGAGCTCCAGGAGTATTTGGGCAGCGCTGCCAGGGATGCCCAGGGTGGGGTTGTTGGGGTGTCTGTGCAGGGCCAGGGGTTGGACTGGATGATCCCTGGGGGTCCCTTCCAACTCAGGGTATTCCACGAGCCCTCCAGCCTGCTCTGGAATGGCCTTTCTAACTCCTGGCACTGTGCTGAGTGTTGCTGTGGGATCTGTCTGAATAGGAATAGACCCAAAATCCCCTAATGCCTATTCCCCATCTCAGCAGCAGATGTGTTTTTATTACTTTTAGCAGGCTCCTTGTCAGAAATGAGAGTAGGTTCGGGATGGACATGCCCCTGCAGTTACTCCAGGGGAGTGCAAGCTTAAGTAGGATGAAGTAACCTGAGGACTGAGCTCTGTTGATAAAGATTTCAGAGTATTATTTCTGCCTGTTTGGCTGCAGTTCATGGGAAGGAGTTTGACCAACATGGAGTTTGCCTTCAGGAATGCTCACTCCAGCCATGTGTCTGGGCAGGAATGCTGCCACCTTCCAGCAGTTTACCCCAAATGTCAGGCTGGGGTTGGCAGTTTGACACACACCTGAATGGCACTTGGAGCTTACACAGGCAGATGGATTCTCCTGAACAGCAGGGAAGTAACTCATTCAGAAAATGTCATTCATCTCGTTTAAGTTTTAGATTCAGGATAATTGGTTGACATTGCAAAGAAAACCCAGCATTGCTTATGCCGTTAAAGGTTTAACCTCTTTACTGGTGGATGAATTAATCTTTCTGATAGCTTTATACGATCTTTTGGACATGACATAAAAGCCTTGGGCATTGGTTTGTTTTCTGGGGGCTTCTCTGTTGCCTGTGAGTCTAATATCTGTTCTTGAGAAAATGTGAAATTTGAACTTGTCATTTCATGTAGGAGAAAACAGAGAATTTTCAAACTCTTTTAATTAATACAGTTCTTTCTCTCCAGGGCTGACTGGTAGAAAGCCTGCAGGTGGAGGTTTAGGACAATCCTGAGTGAGGTCTCTGTCCCAGGACACATTCTCGGACCAGTTTTGCATTTTCACACCCAGATCATACCGCTGTTACCAACTCTACCTTAGAAAATAAACTAAAAAAAAAAATTCCCAGAATGGTTTGAATTGGAAGGGACCTTAAACATCATCTAGTCCCAGCCCCCATATATTCAATATATTTAATTTTCTAAATAAGTCAGGGCTTTTTTTGTGTACCTCAGACCTCTCTTGGTGTTTTAGATGGCTTAAATTCCAGCTTAAGGGAAGTCCCTTAAGCAGGAAGATTTTTTTTTCTCTGTCTATTTCAATGCAAGCAGAGTGTCAACAGAAGAAATAGCTCTTCTGACTCTGCAGTAATGGTGTAAATCCTGTTGTGTCCTTGGGGCTCTGCTGGCATCGAGACGTGTCCTGCAGGAGAAGACCTTAACGAGGGGTGTATCAAGCACTTCACACGTGCATCAATGCAGGCTCCCAGTGTTTCAAGTCAGCCAGCGTGGAGCTGGAATATGAAAAATGGGCTTTTATTGAGAAGTACTTCTGCTGGCAGACATTGTCTTACTGCTTTCCAGAGAACAATTATCTATTAAACAAAATTCTGGATGAGAACAACTGTGTACAGGGTTCTGTGTCAGCGCAGTGAGAATCTCTTGGAAGTGGCTGTTGGTTTGAACAACCTTTAAGGCTCTTCCAAGATGCCATGTCTGACTGGGTGAGGATTGTGCGTCTAATGGCTCTTCATTTATCCACGGAAGGCTGGTGTTCCCAGGTCTTAGACAAACCCCTGACTTTGAGAGCATCTTTGGCCCTTCATTTTGGGGAGAAGAGAGGGCGGAAGGACAGAGTGTGCATCACGTGGGCGTTGTTTTCTGCTGAGCAGCTCGGGCTCAGACACAGCCTGAGTCCCAGGCTCTCTGCTGACCTGTGTGCCACCACCCTACCCCACACCCTGCAGAGGGGGACACCCACAGCACTCAGGCACTGCAATCACTCACACTTCAAGAACCTTGAGTTGCTTCTGGGGTTTTTTGATTTCTGCCTGGGATTTCCCATTGCTCAGAATGATAGAATCATTGAGGTTGGAAAAGACCTCCAATATCATCAAGTCCAACCTTTGACCAAACACCACCTTGTTTGTAAAGGTTTAGGGCTTCACCAGGCCCAGAGCACAGAGGCCAGAGTCCCTAACTGGGATGAGAAATGTGCTGGATTCCCTGCAGAGTGTGAGACAGCTCTGGCCTTCTTGAGGGCCTTGAAGTTGGGAGCAGTCTGGGAGTCATAGAAATGCGCCTGCCTCTAGGACAGGATCTGGAAATACAGAATCCCAGAATGGTTTGGGTTGGGAGGGACCTTAAAGCCCATCCAGCGCCACCCCCTGGGCACCTTCCACACATTGGGACCCCTTCCACTGTCCCAGGCTGCTCCAAGCCCCGATGTCCAGCCTGGCCTTGGACACTGCCAGGGATCCAGGGGCAGCCATAGCTGCTCTGGGCACCCTGTGCCAGGGTCTGCCCCCCCTCCCAGGGAACAATTCCTCCCTAATACCCAATCTAAACCTTCTCTCTTTGGGTTTTAAACCATTCCCTCCCATCCTGTCTCTACAGACAGCAGGCAGAAAAGCCCGTGTGTTTTAAGCATCCAAAGATTAAGCTATTGACTGCTTCCCTGCAGGCCAGTGTGGTGTCCATTGGCATCCATGGATAATGTTTCCCTGAGTGCTGGAGACAAGTTGGATGTGGGTATGGAAGTCTGACAAGTGAGACCAAGTTATGAACCCAACTTCTCAGCAGATAGACACAGAATATTCTTAAATTATTGATGCGGAGGTGGTCAGAGCTGCAGCGTTGATGTTGCTATTTCTCAGTCTATCTTTCCTAACCTTAGTGTGTGCTTGAACTAAGATTTGTCAAAATGCACTCGGTCCCCAGCTCAACCACAAATTTAACTGCCAAAGTCTGATTTTTCTAGGGAATGCTGTACTTGTAGCCTTCAAATCATTGGCTGTTCTCATGTCTTACCTCTAGGTTTTGGGTGGGTTTTGTTTGTTTGCTTTATTTATCGTTATTGTTGTTATTATTATTTTTATTATTATTAACCTAACTGATTTCTTTAGAAACTTTAAATACTTTTTAAAATACTTAAAAACTTTAATTTTTTTTCATTCCATTTAGCAAATGTTACCTGCACGAGCAAGGTTGCAGTGCTCACCTGGCTGGGATAGCCTAAGTTTTTAAATCTGAAACTTATATCCAGTCATTTTTGAGGATGGATGCCTGGGTATACGTGCTTAGATAATGAGTCTACAGAAACATGTGAAACAACTTCTCAGAGCTATTTTGGGGGTTACGCTGGAATTTGTTTTTACACTGGAATTGTTGCTTTCTTGTGGTATCTGTGTAGTTGTGTAGGGCATTAAATTGTAAAGGCAGAAAGGTTCAGGCAAAGAAGGCGCTTTCTGATGCAATGTTCACATTGTAGCTCAGAGCTCAAAGAGGTTTTGCAGTAATTTACTGTCTCTGTTTCCTGATTTTTCCCCCTGTCTAGAACCCGTGGCCCAGAGAGGTACAGGGAGTGTCCCAAATACACAAAGCTTTGGGGAGAGAGTTCCTGTCCTGGGAATCTTCAGTGCTTTGCTCTCCCAGGCTCTGCTCCATGAGGAAGTAGGCCCAGAGTTTGCATTTTACTGGAACAAGTGACCTGTTCTATGTACAATCAATTTATCTTAAAACCAGGAACTTGAAGGATTACATTGATTTTTAGAGGAAGGCACTGTGGTAAGAATAGGGAAAATAGGGGCAGGAAAACAAACATTACAAAAATGTCACTTATTTTTGTTGTGGAAACAGGTCAGTCACTGCTGTGGAATCTGCATGTATTTAATGTGCTTTGGGTCTTTTGAGGCAGCTTTGCAAATGCTGAATTTTCATTTTTATGTTGAGACAAGAACCAAACCAAGATTATTTTCCGTGGAGAAGAGCAACAGCCGAGGTCAGAGAGGAGAGAAAGGTGTGCCCAGGCCATGCCCTGAGCACTGAGGCTTTGCAGCAGCCCTGGAACACCCCAAACAACCTCCGAGAGCAAATGTGTCTCCAGCAGAATCCCAAATGTGAGATGGGCCCTGACAAACTCACTTACAGCCTGGTTCTCAGCAAGTCCAGGCCAAGTCAACATGCTACTGCCATGGGGTTAATCTGGGAGTGTAATCCAATTGCCAGTTCCTGATGATTTCTTGTTGACTTTAGAGTTGATTTCCTTTTACCAGTGGCCCTGTTAATACTTCCCTCGATGTGCTGATTGCCAAGGTCATGATTTTTATCAGAAGTCCAGCAGTAATGGGAATTTCATAGCAATTTTAATCACTTTTTTTTGCCACTGAGTGATTTTATTTTTTTATTTCTTCACTGCTGTCATCAAGACAAGGTATATCCTGACATCCACTTTAGACCAAGTAAATGACATCGTTGTGATCATCAAAGGTAGTAATAGGCACATAAATTTTTCCTTGAGCTGGCAGTGGAGATGAAATGACATCCTGCAACTGTGCCAGATTTCTCCTGGTATCTGAGTGTTTGGAATGGTATTCACAATCCAGCCTTGGGATAGGTGGCATTCCCAAACATTCCTATATGTTCTCTGATATATAATGAAAATCATTGTGTTGCATTGAGAATTGGCTTTGCCCTTTCTTCCAAGAGAAACTTCCTGCCAAAATCTAATTTATCTAGGGAGTGCTGTATTTGTAGCCTTCAGATCCTTGGCTGTTTTCATGTCTTGCCTTTAGATTTGGGAGGGGATTTTTGTTTGTTAATTTCACTATTATTATTTACTTGTTTGGTTTCTTTAGAGAGTTTCAAAGCAAAAGCAAACAAGGCAACTTTTTATTTCCATTTAACCAATGAGACCTGCACGAGCAAGGTTGCAGTTCTCTGGGATAGCCTAAGCTTTCAAATTTGAAATTTATATCCAAGCATTTTGGAGGATGGATGCCCGGATTGATGTGCTTAGATAATTAGTTTTGGTTGAACTGAATCATAATGAACGTAAGCAAAGACACAAACTTCAGAGTCCAGCAAGAACATCACTTATTGTAAACAAAAAAAAGGAAAGTGTTTTCTATGGATGCATCTGAGATCCTTGAGTTGGGGGTGTTGTTCTGGGGAGTAAACTGGCATGACAAAGGAAAAATAAGGAGCAGACTGGGATTTCCAAGGGGGGGAAGGAAGCCATGGATTCTTTAAACAACAGATGTAAGGCATTATAACCGCATGGCCTAACTCCAGGGCATTACAGGGAAATCTGCTGAGTTGTGGTACTTAAGGACACTATTACATTGTAATGTGCAGAGTTAACACCATACACATGTTTTTTTCCTAAATAACTCTTCAAAATATTCGGTTCATTTCTTGACAGGCCATTTTTCAAGGGGTGTGGCTGTTATTGTTTATTCCTAGCAGCTTGTCTTCTGTGACAAGGTTATTATTTTAATGACAAGGCATTAATTGAGCAGCTCTATAATAGCTGGGTTTTTGTTTTCTCCAAGCTGTGACTTCTCCTACAACAGATGGACCTTTGCACCTGAATTGTCTTGTTGGTGACTCTGCTGTGAGTCACCCCCACTATTTTCCTGCTGAGATTGTTGGAATCAGAATATCCCAAGCTGCGAAGGACACAGAGGGATCATCAAGTGCAGCTCCCTGCTCTTCTCAGGATGACCGAAAGCTCAGTGCTGTATCTGAGGGTGTCATCCTGGAGCTCTGGCAGCCTTGGGGCTGTGCCCATTCCCTGGTGAGGCTGTTCAGTACCTGGCCACCTGTAGGGGAAGAGCCTTTCCCTAAAATCCAGCCTGGCTCTTCCCAGGAAGGGAAGTGAGCTGCTCAGTTGTAGATTACTGAGCTTTGCCTCAGCAGAGCAGAGTGGGAGAAGCCTTCTCTCTTCTGGAGTCCTTCAGTGACCCTGCAACACAGATTAATATATTTTGGGCTACAGTGTAAGGATTCACATTGACATTACCAAGTCATCCTTCGGGCAGGGGTGAAAGCTGGAGATCCACACCTCAGAACACAGCTCTCCTGCTCATCCCTATTCCACATTCTATGGCAAAGCAGTGTGGCGACATTCAGATGTGTAAAATGCTGCCTGCTTCCAGTGTGACTTCAGAGCAAAACTGTAGCTGGAAGCTTTTTTGGATGTTTCTTCCCTTTCCACGTGAGACATTCTAATAATAAACACCTTGATGAACAAACGGTTCTGGGATTCTGTTAGGCAGAAGGAGAAGGGAGCAGATTTCAAGCCCATGGAAATTGGATTTCCTGATCGTTCAAATGAGATAAAATAACCTTACAAAGATGCACTGGGCAGACCAGAAATATATGTTGACAACCAGGTTTATTTTTCAGTTATGAAGAATTAAATTTGAGAGAGGGGAATAATAGAAGGAGCTTGTTCCCAGGAGGAAGAGAGAGTTCTTTGGTAACCACCTACTGGAGAAGCTGGAAGTCTCCTTGTGTTCCATGAGTAATGACCTGGAATGGATAGCTCTAATTCCCTCTTTTAAAAACGCATTGGGAACTTAACCAGTCCTCCTCGTGCCTGGTGAAGCATCTGCAGTTCCATGAAATGCCTGTCAAAAGCTCTGCTAGGTATCCCTGTGAGTTGCTGCTGCTTATGGAGCTTCAATTATTGAGTGCCCAAAGTTTCTGCCCTTCCCTCAAGACCTGAGCTGCAAAAATTCTTTCATAGGATTTAAATTTTGATTTTTTGTTTCCCAGCTTCACAAAGTTTTAGTACTTGAATCAAAACAGCCATGAGAAAAGTAGAGTAATGTGTCAGGGAGGGTTCTTGGTAGTCAATGGAACATTAGCACCACACATTTCTTTGGAACAAGTGGAGGTGAGAACCTTCCAGAGGACTCAGAATTGCTCCATTTTCCCTCCTTTCCAGGCAGGAATCCTTTGTGAAGCACTGAAGAAGTGTCAGCCATCAGGGCTGGATGTAGAGGTGTGTCTGGGAAGAAGCCAGGATAATTTTCCCTCTCAAAACCCCAGTCCTGGTCCCCTGTTCTGTAAGCTGCTGTCTAACCCCCTTCCTTCCCATACTAAGGAATTGTTTCCCAAATTCCAGACAGTGACCCTGGTCCATGGAGCTGCCCATGTGTGTCCCCGATGCCATAATCAGGTTGGGTGAACCAATTACAGCACTGTGTGGTAATTAAAAATCCAGTTGGACTTCGCTGCCTTTCCCCTAAACAGGGCAGGTTTTACACTTCTGGGATTGTTTTAATTAATATTAATTGGTGGTTCTGATTTAACATTCAGACTGACCACTTTTGACCAGGTAACTGCTGAACACTGCAAATTTGAGCCTCTCCAGTGCCATTTTTTATGATTAAGTTTTAAATAAATTAGTGGAGTATACAAAGCAAATTGGATGTAAACTACTGTTAGAAGCGGATACATTTTAGAAGCTTAAACCTCAAACTTGGGAACAGGTTTTTTTGAGCTTTCCCAGAGATCTTTGTGCCAAACATACTGGGACAAGAATTTGTTTGTTTCTCATAGCAGGAAAAAAATTCTACAGAATTTTAAATTTTAATTTAAAATCATTTAATTTGGTTTTTGTTTCTAAATATGTGAGAGGTTTTCAAAGAACCCCAGAATCCCAGGATGGTTTGGGTTGGAGGGACCCTAAAGCCCATCCAGTGCCACCCCTGCCATGGGCAGAGACATCTTCCACTGTTCCAGGCTGCTCCAAGCCCCAATGTCCAGCCTGGCCTTGGACACTGCCAGGGATCCAGGGGCAGCCACAGCTGCTCTGGGCACCCTGTGCCAGGGCCTGCCCACCCACACAGACAAGAATTTCTTCCCTATATCTCACCTAAATTTCCTCTCTTTCACTCTGAACCCATTCCCTGTGTCCTGTCCCTCCAGTTCCTGCTGCAGGGTCCCTCTCCAGCTTCCCTGTGTCCCTTCAGACCCTGGAAGGGGCTCTGAGGTCTCCACACAACCTTCTCCTCTCCAGGCTGAGCAGCCCCAGCTCTCCCAGCCTGGCTCCAGAGGGTTTTCTCTCACCACCCTCTGGCCCATTTTGATCAGGTTGTGGATCATGCCTTGTTTCCTGTATGCTGCTCGAATACCACCCATGCATGAAATTCATTACTTACAGACTTTACCTCATTGATTATCTCTGTGTTAGTTTATGTTTCCGAGAGACTGACAGATTTGGGGGTTTGTTGTCTGTTAATCTCCTTATAAATACGTATTCTCAGTTTACAGCCTGATCTGAGCCTCTTAAGCTTTGGTCCTTGTGAGCAATGTGTGCAATCTCCCTTCTCGGGCCTGTCCCGGTTCGGTACAAATCCAAGGAAAACGTCTCCTCAAAAGAAGGCAG
>VZRR01005738.1:7590-32541 GCA_013398015.1 Oreocharis arfaki
TTCCGGGGACTTCCCTTCCCGGAACTTCCCTTCCCTTCCCTTTTGCTTTATTTTTGATTTTATTTATTATTTTTATTTTGTTTCTAATTTCTTTTTTTGTTGTTGTTGTTGGGGGCTTTTTTCTCTTCTTTTCCTTCTACTTCTCTTTTATTTCTTTTCCCTCTTATTTTTTCTGCCGTTCGAAAGCACTTTTCAGGAAGCAAAGAGATAAAATCCCACCAGAAGAAAAGAAGTGATTTCCTGTGGGCAATGTCACCGCTAATATGACACGTCCAAAAGCAGATGTTGGTTGCTTCAGGCTGCCCTATGATATTTTTTTAATCTTTGACGGTGCATCATGAGGACTGGGAGAAGTGTATTCATGCAGATATCATTCATAAGGATCCGAAGTCGGGAACAATATTGCAAAATTCATGCTGTCCTGAATAAACTGCTCAGTAACAGCCTTACCCTCTGCACAAGGCTTTCAGAGGGGCTCCAGCTGAACGTGATACCGTAGGTTTTAACTTTTGTATTTTTCAGATCCTGTGCTGCTTAGTGTATACCTCTGAAACTTCATACATCCTGTTAGCTGCTGTTCCCTCATTCTGGTTAGATATAACAAACCCTCTCTGGGCTTGAACTCAAGGACATGTTGTTGTCCCAGGCCCCAAAATGTGTAAACTAAAGCCTTTGAACAGGAGGGCAAACTTGGGCTAATTACTTCATTGCCTGAGATGGTAATTGGAGAATTAACCCTGATATGCAAATGGACCAAACTTATAAAAGTGTGAAAAACCCATGACCCAGGGTCCATCTTGGGTGGAGCCCCTCAGAGGTTTTTAACTCTCGGGGTGTACCTTTGAAGGCCCTTAAATAAATACCAGCTTTATTCTCTTAATCTTGTGCAGCCTCTGTTTTCGGGTAGCCACTTCAAGGCATCAAACAAGATGTGTAATTCAGAACAGATGAAGCATAAAACCCCATAAATATTGTACAATAGCTCCAAAAGGATCATGCATGACTGCATACATCCTAATTGTCCTTGGTTTGTATGTAGATTCAGCAGTGCAAACACCAGTGCTGTGCCATTAGCACAACCAACACGAAATTATAAACTAACCTCAGGAAACAGTGTGGGAAAACAATGTTTGATTATTAGTGCATGATTTTGACCCAGAAAGCACCACCCAAGTGTTCATCTGGTAGCACAGCGGGCTCACTGTCTGTATTAAAGGATCTATTTCCATAGGAAAACACAACAAATTAGAAACAGGAGAGAAAACCCCAAGAATCAAATAAGGTGTGTAAAAGCTGGATGTTGCACACACCAATGCATAGGAGGCTGTGCTGCAGGGAGGGTTGCCATGGAGACTGAAGGATGGCAGTAAAGGTGCCATAGGATCTGAGAGTGAGGTGCTGGGAGCACCCCAAACCAACCCTTGGCTCCCACAGAAGTTGGGGCAAGACGAGATCTGTCCCTGTTTCTTCCCAAAGCACTCTGGCACTGGGCAAGATGAGACTGGGACAGGCAGCAGGAGTGGCACAGGAGCCACCAGGAGGTATCACTTTCACAGGAGCTGTTCCCCGAGAAGCAACCATCCCAGGAAGAAAAGGATTTAATCATTGCTCACCAAGAATGCTGCCTGTGCACAGTTCCCTTCCTCAGAGTGAGGAGTAAATGACTTGGCCTTTTAAATAAAATATCTTACCTCAGCTAGTCTGGCTGGTGAATCATGAGGCCTGTGTCCTACTCCCACCTCTCATAAAACCTTCTCTTTCTACAACATGGAATATTAAGAGTTGCTGCTTCCTTTCTTATAACAACCGCGGAGGTAGCAGGGAGTGATCAGGGTGAGCCTTGTTACTCTGTACAGCAGAGCACAGAGGTGACAGCCCCATCCTCTGTCCCCACACAGCCGAGGCAGAGAACACAGTGGTGCTGTCACAGTGAGAGGCACTCACCAGTTGTCACAGTGGGTTTAAATTTAGCATTCCTCCACCACAAACAGGACTGAAATCACAGCCCTCCTGAAATCAATCCTATGAGAGTCCTTCAGAGAGCACAGTAGGGCCACATTTCTCACATAAAGTATTAACTGCACTAGAGGAGGTTCTGTTTGCATGGTCAGCAGTCCCCACTGAAGCTTTGGGGACTGAGGCTGCTTAACCCCACGTGTTCCTTTCTGATGGGTTTTCATGTTGACCACGACCCAACCACCCTGAGCCAACACAGAATCCTACCGAGCGAATGGTGCCAGTGGCAGGATTCAGGTGGATGTGAGGATCTCTCATTCCTAAATCAAATCATTCTTCTCTTCCTTGCCCCAAGTGGTGACACCAAGCTAAAACCTGGCTAATAGAAAGCCAGACTATTTACACTGATGGGTCTTTCTTCTTTGTATCCTTTTGACTTTTAAATAATTTTCCTTTTTTTCTTTTTTTTTTTTTTGTTTTTTTTTTAATACACTCATTTGTCCTGTTCCTGGGTTTTCTAGTAAGGAAATTAACTGGCTTCCTACATGCTAGACCCTGGGAGTTAAATGATGTGTTTATAGTCCAGTAATGTAGAATGTAGAACCCTGCAGGTAAACAGGGAGTCGAACAATTTATCAGCATACATACCATAGTAGGTGTCAGCGGTGGTAAAATCATATAACCAGTAATTGCTTGTGAAAAAAATTCTAAAAAAAAAAAACAAACCAAAGAAAAAAATCCCAAATTGTAGTTCCCGAAGCACTTTCAAAGCCTGCAGACCTGAAGAAATTCTCTAAGTACAAGAAGCTGAAGTTTCTTTCGTGTGCACAGCACATTGTTCAGATCTAGTATGGAAACAGTATTGAAAGAATTACCTTTTATTAAAGAAAAATTATTTTGGGACCATTTTTGACCCAAAAATTACAATGTATGGTTAATTAATGGGGTGTGTCTGTGAGGGGAAATAAAATTTATAAATAAAACCCTGAAAGCTGCTAAAAAAATCCTTAAAATGCTGAAGAACATTTTTTACCCGAACAGTTGTGATGGATGTAGGAGACCATTTATCACAGCCAAGAAGTTTATGGTTTTTAATCAGGTAAGAAAGTTAAACAGTAGAGAAAGCTTATACATAATTTCTAAATCACTGAAGTTATTTCTTGTTGTGCCTACAGAAATGCAACTCCTTTCACATATTACTAAGTTCTGCTCTCCTTTAAGACATTTGTTTATCAACATCTCTCTGAGTAATAGAACATTTCTTTCAAATCATCCTATCATGCACACATAAATAAAAGATAGTAATCACCTGCTCCCTGTAAATAGTTCTGCTTATCAAGTCTTGGGAGTTTTTTACCTTGTTTTTAATTTTAAAAATGCCCATGTGGAAAAAGCATACCAGTAACACGCAGTACCTAACCTTTCTGAGGTTACATTTGCAGATATTTCTTGTGCCAAAATGAAGGTGAACTAATCAATCATTTTGCTCATAAATCCTCTTTTTGCTCCTCTGTGCTTCCATACAGTCTTTAACTGTATGTAATTTTTTTTTCTCACCATGGGGATTCAACCTTCTGCAAGGAGCATTTTGGATGGTTGCTGAGGAAAGATGAGCAAGAAGCCTGAAGCTCTCACTCAGAAGTCTGTGTTCTGTAAATCTTTTTGAATTCAAGGTTTTCCAGATAAAACCCAGAAGGAGACCTCAATGTTCTCTACATTCATTATATTAATTTATAATCCAGCAGTTTCATTAATTGCTGTAGTTTACCTATTGAATTAGCAGATCTGTGGGAGTTGCTTTAGCAGCACAAACCTTAAAGATTACCAAGCTGTTGCTTCAGTGTTTCCTCAACATTCCATTTCTTCCCAGTGCATCACAGTCTGTGCTGCTTCAGGAAAGTCCATGTTTTGATGGCACGGTGGACTGAGCCTGTTTTTACCCCTGCTAAATGTAATCAAACAGAACACAGTTCCTTTATAGGCTATTTATCCCGGTTCATGCAGTGGTTTGTGGCTTAAATTACCTTCTTTTTGACCCCACACCATGTATCCAATACAAAATCTCTTGTCATACACAGAACCTGTAAGAAATTGGGAGCTTTGAATCTCAAACCTTTCAAAACTAGCTAGACTCGGAAACGCGACAGTGCCTTGTGAAGTAGCACATATTTTTAAATAAGGGGAAAAAAACAGGATTTAAAAAATTCACACATTTTCTATTCATCAAGTTGTCATTCCTATGTCAGACTTTGGCAAATTTTGCTGGTATCTGACTACTATATCATCAGTGAGAGGTAAAAATAAATACACACGAAGTGTGGCTGCTTCTTCACCTTGATGCTAATCAACCACCCCACCTGCCTGGGATCTCAATCCATGCAGGCATCACTCTTCAACTTGTTGGTTTTGGCACCTTGCTTTGATTGCAATCCTTCCCTCCACGATGTGTGGCTTGATCCTTTGCATACCCGAAGAAGCTTTCAGGCTCTTTTAGAAAGTGCCAGGCTTGAAAAAATAATTTACCCTGTTCCTGTCAGACTTGTGAGTTCTACAACATAGCAGCCTTCACCTTTGCACTGTTATTGATCACCTGCTTTTCCTATCAACAGTTCTAGTCTTCACACCCACTGCTGAAAAGTCACTCTAAACATTTGTGAAGAACTTCTATTATCAGTTTCAAATAATTTTTTCTAAAACTTGATTGTCTCAGATTACCTATTCCTCCAGTTTTTTACTGGCTACAGGGAAAGCTTTTTTTCTTGAATACAGCTTTCTCAATGTCTGTTTAAATTTGTGTCTTTCTGCTGGAATAACTCACTAGCTACTCCTTGTTGACCTAAAGGCTACAAACACCATCCTTTTTCTCCCTTGCACTGCTCCTTGCTATGCACTGATCTTTCATTAGAGCTCTTAAAGCTACAGTCAAGGCTTGTGTGATGCAATTAAGATTAATATTTATAATAACATTGGTATAATGAGCCTGTAACAAAAATTACCAGTTGTTTTGGTGGAAGACCTGTGACTTTAGATATTTAAATCCCAGTTGCCTCAGACCTGTGACTTTAAATATTTAAATCTCAGCTTCCTCAAGGAATGAAATAACTACCCCAAGGAATAATGCAGTTGATGATGAATAGACCAAGTCACTTGTTGGATATTGAAACCACAGCATCAGTCCTTACAGCTCCACAGCTGTTTGAATATAAAGCCTGAGTTTCAGTACAAGTCCTGGCATTTATCCTCTGGAGGGGCTGGCAAGGAGAAAGCCTCCCTGCAAAGCACACTGTGCTCTTGAGTTTCAGTCCAGATATCTCCACTTGTAGAGATGCGCTGCTCAGAATCATCGTGGGAACCTGTGATGTGGCGAGCAGGGTGTGAAAAAAAAGGCAACTGGAAGAAGAAAAGCAGAAATGGACTAAAGCAAGCTGAGAACTGTAGTCAAAAAACACCCAGGCAGTGGTGAGAACTGTCATGGAATTCCTTAGGGATGCTGCAGGACATATATCAGAAAGGTCTGGGTCATTTGCTTAGGAAAATAAATAAATAGATAGGTACTCAGGCAAAAGCATTAAGGAAGCTTTCTAAAGATGTGTGGATCAAAAAGCACTTCAAAACCAGACTCACATTCAGATCTGTGGGATGCGTTTGCCAAGTAACAAAAGATTGCAGTTCCTTTCATGTGAGGGAAAATATGTGTTTCCTTCTGCAAGTTAAACAAACTCAAAGCAGTTGCAGATTCCAAGAAGCTGAAGCCAGACCAGACAAAACTGCTGGCTGGTCACTCAGGATTCCTGCAAATACCTCGGACAATCTCCTTGTTACATGCCAGCTATTATTGCCAGAGCATTTGTGTAGTTATTCAGCTTGTTTAACTGTTCTGTAGAAAATAGGAATTTTTATTTTTATATTTTGTTTTTCTTCTTGAGGTGGAAAAAAATTCCTTCCTTCTAGACGAAAGATGAGGGAGCAACATATAAAGCTCTTATGACACCAAAAAAGGTTAAAAAGTGCCTGTCCGATACAGACGTGAACACAATGCTCTCACTTTGTTGAGTTTGCCTAGAGCTGCTTCAGGGCACTTCCAGCCTACCTGCTTCAATTAAAAAACTCATCATAAAATAGACAATATCACATTTCTCCTGTACGTTACATTGCCTACGTCCTCTACGGAGCTCAAATGGGACAAGAAGCCGGGGTAACATATGCTGAAGAAAGAATTCCCAAACAAATGGTATCAATATGGAAATGACAAGAATAGTTCTAGTAGTTCACCAAGGAGATCTTGGAGCTACAAAGCCCCCTGCAGAACAAAGCAAATTATCCCATTCCATACTCTCACACCTTTATGGATACGAACATCTGGAATGCACATCTCAAAAATGATTGTCCTGCAGAGAAATACTTTGTGTGCTCAAGGCACACACTGCAAGTAGTGAAACTGCTTTGTCATAAGACTGGACATTAGGAAAAAATTCTGCGTGAAAAGGCTGGTCAAACATTGGCATGGACTCCTCAGGGGAGTGGTGGAGTCAGCACCCCTGGAAGAGTTCAGAAACCACGTTGTTCTGGTGCTTAGGGACGTGGCTGAGTGGCGCCTTGGCAGTGCTGGCTGAGTGGTTGGACTTGATGATCTCAGAGGGCTTTTCCAACCCTTTAAATGGTTCTGTGATTCTATAAGAAATACAGATTAGAACAAATATTAATTAGGTAGAGTGAGGAATGCATTCTTTTGGTGGCTTTTTTTAGGATACAAATCCATAATTTTTTACCCATTGAATAGTTCCACACGTCATGTGAGATATTTCATGCCTTCTTTTGTTGGAGCAGAACTACATAGAAAATTTACTGTGACCACAGCTCAGCAGAGAGCAGGAGGGTAAGAGACAAAGCTGGGACCTTCGAGTCTTTGAATCACCTAACTTTGGTTGCAACAAAAATTTAAAATGCGGGAAACTACTGATTACTAATGCTGTTGGCTGTATACCTGGAGTAGTATTGGAATAAATGTTTGATGACCAAGAAGTTCCACTGTGCAGTGCTGACTTGTGCTGGAGTGTTTCTGCCATCAGCAGCCCCCAGAGTACACTAGATCAATATTTTCTATTGACTGTGGGAAGCTGTACAGTTATGACCACCAGACATTGCTCCCTCGGTCCCTTTATCACTTTCCTCCTCACGCTTGGCCCCACTGTTCCTCTGCCCTTTCGCACCCTCACAACACTGCTGCACGTTCCTTTTCCACACTGAGGCAGGGTATGTATGTATTCTGTGTCTAAAAGCACTTCTTTGGGGAAAATAACTGCATTTATTGATTTATTCCACCTCCCCTTTCCTCACAGCCCTTTAGCCTAAATGCCAAACACAGTAAAAATCAGAACATCTGGTTCTGTGTTCTTTTGTAAGGCAGACATGGGCTTTAAAACAGGATCCTCTTCTTACCTCGGATCTATTGCTGTACCAGTTATGGAGTGCACAAGTCCTTTACAACCCTAATAAAAATCTCCCTCTGCAGTAAATCATATTTTCCATCCAAAATTTGCCTAGCTGCATTCCCATTTTGTCAATCAAGGTGACACCTTGTGTGCCACAGGGGTAAGATGGATTCTGACCTGGCTTCAGCTTTGGTGCACACTTTGAAATTCCTTTTCCACAAGAACCAGATAATTCCCTGCTGGCTGTAGAGCATATGCCTGAATAGGGAAGTGGGTTTGTTTGCAATCAGAGTATCAATGTAATCCATAGATTTTTTTTTTTTTGCTTTTGGTCCTCGAAATTACATCTACTGCTGGTGCAAAATTTTTACCTGCAGATTTTCAGTAAGTGACATGAATTAGATAATAATAATAACACCGTGAAATAAGGATTACTTGAGTTTAGCATTAGAGGAATGTAAAACTGACTGTGAGCTGCTGTCTTTCCCTCCATGGCATTCCTCTCATTCCATGAGATCAAGTATTTTGCCTTTTGAATTATTATCAGCCAAACAGATGGCAAGAGCCCAAGTGTGCCTCACTGAAAGGTATTTTCAGAAAGCTTTTCATTAAAGGATAATGGGACAAATTCAATATTCAGCCACATGAAGGTACAGCCAGCCTGTGCCCCTGGAATTACTCCATAAATAAGCTGGGAAAAAGCCCACATAGAGCAAAATTTGGTCCATTATCTTTAGGATTAATGCCTGAATGACATAGATCTGTCAGCTTTCCCTGCAAATGTAATTGTATTGCACTTTATTATGGATAATATTAATTAACACTCCATTTGCAGGTGATCTAATCAGTTAATATACGCCTTTGAAAAATGTAATATTGCTCTACTGCAAACGGATGTTTAAGCTGACTTGTAGAAATCTATTTCTGGTCCTTTTCATTCCAATATTCCTATTTCTAACTTCATTGCTTCAACATTTGGCAGGGAACACTTAGACTGTGTCAGGCATCCCGTGATCAGTATCCACGGGCTAAAAATGTTGGGAGAAACCAGTGTGAAAGCTGCAGGGTTTCCTCTAAAAGCACTAGCTCTCTGTTTGAGCTCCCTCTCAAACAGCACATTTGACAAGCAAAAAATTAAATAAATTATCAACAGTTCTGCTAAGATGCATTCATGTCAGCATGAGCGAGTTCTCATGGATTTTGAATGGACATGTATGTAGATGTAAATCAGGAGAGAAAATGAATGGGAAGTGTAACATAATCCATTTAGGAGAAATTCTTAATTTATGCAGCAATAATAAAGAGTCTCAAATTCATGATTAAACATAAAAATTATGAGAGACCTTTCCTCCTCCTCTGCCAGTATTTCCACACTTCTTGCTTTGTGTGAAGCTATAATTTGTTGATTAAATTAACATTTTCTATAGGCATGTTCATGG
Organism: Oreocharis arfaki; assembly: GCA_013398015.1. Taxonomy (NCBI): domain Eukaryota; kingdom Metazoa; phylum Chordata; class Aves; order Passeriformes; family Paramythiidae; genus Oreocharis; species Oreocharis arfaki. The sequence goes on from VZRR01005738.1 coordinate 16,418, forward strand.
AATGAGCAGCAAGGGTTATTACAGTCTTAAAGCAGTTTCCTTGGCATTTTACAAGGCGAGCATAAATCGCATTTCGTATTTCAGAGTTCCCACTTCCCTTGAGGGCCTTCAATGAGAAATGTGCTAACTTAAGCAAAAGAAAATGAAATGCCTGTATTTTTGGAGCATTACTGAGAGAGTAAAGTAACTATAGGAAGGAATATTTGGGAAAAAAACCCAACATGGATACTTTCACCCAAGTTGTGTGGCCTAGAATTGAGGTATTTTGCTAAGTATAGAAATACTGCAATAGTATTTATTGATTTACCAGATTATTATCCTGCTTTCTGTACTGCTTTAGAAAGAAGACTGAACCAGGTACATAAAAGGTTAAGGAATTGAACAAAAAACTATCTGGACTACAAATTTGTCAGGCCAGATATTCTCAAGCAGTTGGAACTAACCAACAGCACAGCAGATTATCATCTAAGCATTACAGTATGATTCATAGATTATTATAGAAATATTCATATAGAGAAATAAAAACTGTTTAATCACAAGTGTTTGTTTACAAGAAAAATAGGAACGAAGTATCATCAGTGAAGAGGGATAGCTGCAAGTATGTGGAGGTGATGTAAATGTGCAGGAAAAACTTGGCAATTTAGACACAGACATTTTAATGGCTCAACCAGCAACTGAAATGTATTTTATGCTTCCATCACAATCATAGAATGGTTTGGGTTGGAAGGGACCTTAAAGCCCATCCATTCCGCTCCAGCTGTCCGCGGGACACCTTCCCCACTATCCAAGGTTACCCCAAGTCCCATCCAACCTGGCCTTGGACACTTCCAGGGATCCAGAGGCAGCCACAGCTTCTCTGGGCACCCTGTGCCAGGGCCTCCCCACCCTCACAGGGAGCAACTTCTTCTTAATATACAATCTAAACCCGAAGCTTGACAAATTCAAGCAAAAGCACGTATTTCAACAACGACAGTAACTGGAACAGTTTATCTCAGCATCCCTTAATATAATGTCAACAGGACACAGATTCAACTCTATCTGAACATCAACCCATAATCATTATCTTTGCTATCTCTGATCTTTTTCCTTATCATGGTGCAGGCATGGCGACAGCTGCTTATTCTACTCAGTATCATGTATTTGTTTGCCAGTCACAATCCAATTTATTATTCTTCTCAAGCACATCTCTACTCCACAAGGAGCACACCTGAGATCATCTTTAGGAGCCAGGCTTGCCATGCCTGCAGACAGATGATTTCAGCAACAAAGCTGGATTTGGAATAAGGCCCTAATGATTTATACATAACTCTGGGTAGGACTGCAAGTTTAAATCTACTGCAACAGCTTCTTTCTTTCCACTATGGGATAGATAAACAGCATCATGGAAGGAAAACAAAGTACTCCCAGGCCAAGCCACTCTCACCCCAGAACAGTCAGCCCTGGTTATTACTGCACATCTAGAGCATGATATCTTCCAGAATGGAATTTATGGGCACTTCGAGTACCTCCTTGCAAAAAGAGAGGAAAATGAGTCTAGTGGGGTAAAGATTTGCCTTGCATAACCTCATGGTTTTTCAAGTCTCCTCTAAAAGCCAGGTTACACCAGCTGTACAGTGCCAAAGAATTCTGGAAAAGGGAATGAAAGTGAAATATCAACACTACGCTGAGGAAGAAGAGAAGGCAGAGTTTGTCCCACACACATTTATGTCAGTGGTACACACGAACATTAAGACTATGATGCCAGTTCCACACCCAGCTTGCTCTGCTGCAGTAGCTCTCTCCTTTCTGACTCCTGGCCTGCATCTTACTCTTAGTTGCTCTTCATTTTTTTTAGCTTCACTGGGACAAATTCCAATTACCTGGAGAGAGAGAGTGGGATGGGAGGCCAAGAATGTGTACAGAAATAGTAGTTGAATCTTGATGGACCTAGCAACAGCTGCAGAAGCTTCATTCCTATAAAATATTATTGCTTTTTCATCTTCAGATAAACAAATGTGGCATGCAGTGACGGGGATTAGGTGAGACAAATGGTAATGGATAAGAATGCCACCTTACTGTATCACAGTGAATGTTACTGGGGAGCTGCAGTTTGGTCTTTCTTTTTTTTTACACATAAAGGATATTTTCTTTATGTCAGTTTTGATCTTGTCTAAGAGAATGAGTTGTAAATTTAGAAAAAATTGCTTTGCTTGACATTCATTTCTTCATTACCAGAATAGATTTGGAGTACTTAAAAAAAGCTTTCACAGAGTGACTGCTTGAATGAGTGAAATAAAAAAAAAATAGCAACAATAAAAAACCCTAAATACAATCAAGAGAGATTATAAATGTCTCATTAAAACTGATGACAAAAGCTCACTCCCCCTCATCAGCATCCAAATCCTTAATCCCAAAAAGGAACAGGACATTAAAAAGCTTCCTTAGAATTAACATGCTACCAAATTTTTCCTTCCAAGTCCATGTAACCACAGAGGCCCAACTACTGCAGAATCATCAGTGCTTATTCACTAGGAATTACAATTGATTTATGGCCATGTGTATGAGAGAAACAACAAAACTAGCAGGTGAACTTTTCTGTAACATTAACAACAAAAACTCCTTTGTGTAATAATATTTTCCACTTTTCAACTTCAGCAGCCATTTCAGACAGTGTAATTTTGCTAAGTGCTGACTAAGAGAACATGATAACAGTCTGCAAAGGATATTAGGAGAGGAGAGTAGAATTTTAGGTCCTTCAGGGGAGCATAACTAAAAGTAAGGGAATGCAATCAAACCTAGAAAAATCAGGGGCCGCATCCTCTTAACACCCACCAAGCAATATCACATCTCCTATTCTGAGCCCTTAATTAATTGCTATATCTGTTTTTTGATAACACTGGTCAGATATTTACAGAGTACCATCTTCTTGCTCACTGCCAAGTGAGGCAGCATTAATGGACTGGTTTCTGTAGGAAATGTGAGTCCATACTGTGCGTTTACAGGAGTAAGTCATTAAGCTATCCAACAGCTTAATAGGAATCGACTTTGAAATGTGTCATTTTGTGTATTTAGTACTACAAGCAAAGTGTGAAAACCCCAGAACTGAGGCTTTTGGAAAGGACTTGCAGTGAAAAAGCCTGGCGCGGTTGTTTTAAAAGTCCTTCAATCTGCATATTTTTCTAAACATCCTCCAGGCAATTTGCAGACCACCAGAGCCAATCATCCAATTTCCAGTGCATTATTACAGCCTTTTTCCCGGGTGCAACCTGGGAAATGGCTGCTGATTACATGGATTTCTCAGGCAGTGGCAAGAGGCTTTCTGAGCCACTGGCTTTCTGAGCCGCCCCACAAGGTGACAGATGCTCACGTGGAAATGACCCAGAGGAAGTTGTTACAGACTTCTTTCAGGTCCCTGAAAATGATGGTATCCAGGAGCAGCACCAGATTTACTCTAGACTGCCCCCAGTTTGAGCCTGGGGTTGAGGGATGTGCCTTGGAGAGAGGTCTACAAAGAGCAGCTTGCAAATTAAGTCACTGACAGAAGTCTGCTGCTGGGTGACACCTTCCCAGGCTCTCCTCTGATCCAAAGAGACCAGTGAACACAGGTTTTATGCCTTGTGATCAGCTCTACTGGGTACCTGCAATAGATTTTGGGGGACAGTAAGGCCATCTTCTCACTTCAGAGCGACCTTTAAGACCTGCTCTGCCCAATGTAGGGAGGGCACAGCTCAGGCAGATGCCCAACAGCTGTAACCAAATAAAGCAAGACTCACCATCTGTCTTTTGCTGTGAAAACACCAGATCATAGAACTCACATTAGATACAGAATTTGGGTATTAGACATTAGAAAGGACTCCGGATTCTGATGAAACCTCAGGACTTTAGGCCCTCCCCAAAATCGCACAATTTTTTACCTGAATGACTGCAACTGAAGAGAGATGCACTTCTCAGCTGCACAGAACTGAGGACTACTCTCCTTCTTCTGGGGAGCTAAACTTTCTTTTTTTCAATCATGTTTCATCCTTCTTATTCCTCCTCACATACATTAGCTCCTACCTAAATCCTTCACACTGCATTTAGAACCAAATAAAGCATTAATATGTTCATCTGTGTGAAATGTTCTCTTAACTATTACCTCGGGCAGTCATTTAGTTGGATCTGATAGGGGAATGCATTGACATTGTTAAGGTTAATGACCCAATGATTAACAATACACATTTTGCAGCTCAGTGCTCCCAGCCACTGTTTCAGAGTAATGTGAACAACGACATGTATATTGTGCTACAATATATGGAATGGAGTCTTTCTTCCCACATAATAAGTGCTGTAAAAGAAATCAGCCCATGCTCAAATTGGTAGTTTGAAAAGATGGACACGGTTTTATACTTATGAAAAATGTGAAGAATCTCACAAAGCTCATAGATGATATTATATTAATCCTGATTAGCTCATAAAGCCAGTCATCCTATAATTTGTGTCCAACTGCACAGAGCTAAATCACTCACAGTTTTAAAAAGGTACTTTTTATGCTCATAATGATGTCTTACTAAAGCTGTAGTGCTACACTGGATCATCCACAGCACAGACCTGAGCTGAGCTGATGATCCACTTGACTGCTCTTCTGTCCAAAGCACAGGGTATGAGCTGTGTGCTGAGCATGGGCTCAAGTGCAGAGCAGAGGGAAGAGCCCCACAGAGCTGAAACAAGAGCACAAATAGGGGATGTCTCAGTGTGTGCACCACGGTGGGGTTCACTGGTGTTACACGGGGGAACCATCCTCTGGAAGTGGGATCTGTGTTTGAGCACAGCAGGGGCCTCTGCGGCAAGGTTCCTTCTCCTTGAGTACCAGGTTCTGCGGATATTTTTGACACTCGGTGCTTCACAGTTGGCAACACTAATCTCACTCAGTGTCCTTTAAAAACCAGAATTTCCTCTCTTAGGTTTATCACATTGTTTTAAGAGCATTGATATCTACAAATAGCACAACTGCAAGAAATGTTATTATCACCATTTCAGCAATGCAATCCCCATTTGAGTATTCCAAAATAACTTGTAAATATTGAGTAATTCACTAAGTTTTACAGCACCCCACTTTTATTATCGGCACTGCATTAGCATTTTCAAGTATTTCACAGGATTCAAATCTGTGCTTGGACTTGCTTGTACTAGATAATTTTCAATTTAATTTTAGCCATAACATAATGAACTAAGCAAGTAATCAGGACAGTGGCAAGTTTTGCTAAAGAAGGACAGAAACAAGAGCATGTTTTTAGTCATATCTGTCATGAAAGCATCCTAACAGATTAGTGAATATATTTATTTTTATTTATCCATTGTAAATTAGGAGGTGAGTTGAGACATAACTGAGAACATATCAGTCCTATTTGGTTTCCAAATTTAGGCACTTGAACGTTCTGTTTTTCTGAAGGCCTGTTCAAGAATATGTTCTGTTTAATTAGTGGAAGAGGTAAGTGTTCACAGTCTCTAAAAGTTTTAACAGTCATTAGGTGATTAAGCTTTAACTGAAGCAACTTTCTTAATTATTTAGTTAAAAATCATGGAACTAGGGCCCAGATTCTCATTCGCATTTACATTTTAGATCACTGCAGGAAAAGATATATGCTATAAATTACACAGCAGATATAAATATATATTAAAATATATATTATGTTACTTTATGTATTATTATGTGTTCCTTTTGGAACAGGTTGCCCAGAGAAGCTGTGGCTGCCCCATCCCTGGCAAGTGTCTAAGGTTGGATGGGCCTTGGAGCCTGGGATAGCGGAAGGTGCCCCTGCCCATGGAAGGGGATGGAACTGGATGACCTTTAAGGCCCCTTCCAACCCAAGCCTTTCTATGATTCTAAATTATTACTCCTGAATAATGATTTTAAGGGAAGGAGTCCATCTCAAAGGGTCATTGCACTGAAAAACGCACATCTCTTTTCTCAACAATTTACAGCTGAGCCCCACAATACTCACCTTTCCCTCACACTGGCTCAGGCACTACAGGATTTTAGGGGTCTAGGATTTGAGGAAGATGTGTGAGCTGAGGCCTGGGCAATTCCCATTCCCCTACATCCCCCTGGAGCAGTGCTGGGTATGTTGCACCTGGCAGACAGGCAGCATGCCAAGGCATTCCAGAGGGACCAGCATCAGAGCGCACCTCAGTGCCATGAAAGGTCGCTTCTGAACCCCAGAGGCAGAAAGTAAGTGATAATCCACGCCAGTCACATAGGAGGAGAAAATTTCATGAAGAGAAATAGCTCTCTTTCATAAGAAAATGAGGATGAAAGGCTACAACTTGAAGGCATGGATCAAAGAAGAAGAGGTGGGAGGCAAATGTTCTCTTCCACACTTGTCAGACGTGGCAGATGCAGCCAAGATAATGGCAGTAAAACAGGCCAAAGACATAGAGCTGTTAAGCAAAAACGTCTTCTGTTTAATTCTCCCCCTTTACCTCTAAAACCTCTCAGAAATAGACAAGGCTGCCTGACTCACTCTGGGCTGCTTTTGAAATGGTATCTTAATAACTGCTTTAGTGGCTCCGTACCTGCTCAGTGCTTGCAACACCTTCTGCCCAGGAATCCATAGATTGTTCAATGTATGTGCAACTTCCCCTTGTTCCAGGACAGGGAATTTTGAGTGAAGCTATTAACAGCTGAAATCTCTTCCGTCATCAACTTCACAGAATCATAAATGATTTAGGCTAGAAAAAACCTCTAAGATTGTGGAGCCCAACCCTTAACCTAACCTTTCCAAGGCCACCATTAAACCATGTCCCTAAGCATCACACCTACATGGCTTAAATCCCTCCATGGATGGTGATTCCACCACTGCCCTGGTCAGCCCATTGCAGGGTTTGACAACCCTTTCAGGAAAGAAATATTTTTGTAATATCCAATCTAAAGGTCCCCTGATGTAACCTGAGGCCATTTTCTCTTGTCTTTCACAATTTTGCACTGTTAAGAACCTGCTTGTGCCAGGACTATTGCAACTCTCTACAGTAAATTCTCCTCTAGAGTCTGAATGGCTGCTTGCAAATAATCAGAGAATCGCAGAATGGTTCGGGTTGGAAGGGACTTGAAAGATCATTTAGTTCCAACCCTCCGCCATGGGCAGGGACCTTTCCCCTACCCCAGGGTGCTCCAAGCCCCATCCAGCCTGGCCTTGGACACTGCCAGGGATCCAGGGGCAGCCACAGCTTCTCTGGGCAACCTCTGCCAGTGCCTCCCCACCCTCACAGGGAAGAATTTCTTCCCAATATCTAATTAAACCTCATTCAGTTTAAGGCCGTTCCCCCTTGTCCTGCCACTACATGCCCTTGTGAAAACAAAAAGTCCCTCTTCAGCTTTCTTGTAAATCCCTTTAGGTACTGGAAGGAAAAGGCTTCAGGTGATCTTGTTAAAATTGTTCTCAGGTTATTGCTATTAACAAAAAACTTTCTAATTTTTATCAGCCCAGATTTAAAAACAACAGTGATTGTTCTGCTTGCAATCCTTCCTTCTGCATCCAACAGTAGAAATAGATAGCTGGAATATATCTGCCAAGTTTTGCTTTTTTTTTTTTTTTAAATCAAAGTTGCCTTTTCATATCAAAACTGCATATTATTTTACCTACTGTGGAATTTTCTTAGTCTTTTATTTCGTAAAAGCTAAATATATAGTGAATTGAAGTGTTTTCTATGATTCAGTACAATACATGACTCAGATATTGCTAAATCTTTGCAGTATTGGAGATAAGCTCTTTGTCTAACAAGGTCTTTGTAGAAGGATGTGAAAAGTGGAGATCATTTATAGCAATGCATTCATCAGACATGGGTTTTGGCAGCTATTTAAACAACAGTGTGGCAGCAAGTCAATCTTCCTTCCATCACAGCAGAAACATGATACACTTCATTGTGCTTATGGCAAGAGTTTCACTCTCTTAAAAAAAACATGGATATCTTTAAAAAACTTAAGATGTATATATAAAAAAATGCATTTTACGTTCATGCCACTGCCCAACAGAAACAACTGGCAATTCAAATTGAGCACAAAGAGGTTTGGTTTCCGTTCTTTTTTTTTTTCCTTTTCCCAGGAGGTATCACAGACTTTCAAGGCACAAGGTACATTTGACAGATAATTTTGATTTTTTTTGTTAAAATCCCATTATGATACAGAAAATACATTATGTAAACTGAGGATCACAGTTCAACAGTCCTCAGAAACTTGCAGTGTTTAGCCAGAGGCTGTTGACCCCACTTAGTTATCACTGGAAGATAATACAAAATTTAATGTCAGCTACCTGAAGCTTGCATTGAAATCATCTTCTTATTGCTGGTGCTCCACCCCTGCTAATGACCTAAAACAATCAGGCTTTCTATACCCAAAATTATTTATGTCTCCAAAATGAATTAGATCTCCTTACAAGTTAAAATGAGGAATTTCCCTCTGTGGTTTGTATAGGACTCAGCAAACCTCAGTGCTTTGGGCTCAGGATCAGAACCATGTGGGAGCAGCTTTGGAACCAGATCAGAACTACGTGGGAACAGCTGTGATTAAGAGAAGGTAATTGCTGGAGGAAAGGAAGGGAAGTTCCGGGAAGTTCCGGGAAGTTCCGGGAAGTTCTGGGAAGGGAAGTTCCGGGAAGGGAAGGGAAGGGAAGGGAAGGATAGGATCAAGAGTTTTAGAAAGTAGTCAGTAAATGTGTGTAAATATCACATTTCCAATTCTTTCTCTGGAAATGAAATTTCTCTATTATCATAGAGGCTGTGAGGACATGCAGTGGAGATAAATTTAATCCAGAACCAAGTGTTTCCCTGGGCTAGTCAGATTAAGGCTAATTAGCATCCTAACCAGGACCCACTTAGAGATGGATAAATACGAAACAGATCTTCAGCTCCTGATCCAAGACTCCTCAGATGCTCAACTGTGCAATCCTTTGCCTAAGGGCTGGGCTTTAGGCTCCACCAAAGATTTTGTTTTCTGAATAGACTAGACAGACAAAGGATATTCCAGGTACTCAGGAATGAACTGACTTGCCCCATGAAGATACACTGCAAGGTAAAGCAAGGAGGAATCTGCACCACAGCCCATTTCATGGCAAATTGCTCCTTGTTTAGCAAGGAGAGTGACCAGCACATCAGCCATACCCGTTACTAAAACAAAACTATGGAAAATTTTGAAGAACTAGATCAAAACTTAATATTTGGAAGCACTATCATGTCAGTACGGACACGGGGGCTTTTACTCTTAATTGTGTTTGTAAATGATCTTCTATCACAGGCAAAAAAGCTGAGCACCAGTGAATATCTGTAAGAAGCAGAAAAGTTAATCGTAGTTAAATTAATTCTGTCTTCATCAGAGCAAACAAAATGCCACTTTCACTTTAACAAGCCTGCACAAACAAATTAATTCTAAATGAGGCAGCATCATCCTGCCAGTTCTCTCGCAGGGTTCAGTTCTACCTTCTGCTGCTTCTCTTACTCTGTTTGGAAATTTTCCTTCATGGGGGAAGGAAAGATTTCCACTGTGTGGAAACACCACACAGTGAAACACATCCGTAAAGGGGATGAAAACCACATCAGCCTGAGTGCATCTTATTCAACTTTTGAGAACTAACTCAGGCACCTATTTACCCTAGACTTTTGCTAGAAGAAAATGTTCAAAAGAAAGCAAAATGGGCATTTCTGAAGTGTGAATTAGATCTAGAGGTATACCCACAGAGTGCAGAAGTGGCCTGGGTTCCCAAGGAACAAAATACTTCCTTGCATAGGCCTGTAGTAAGATGGGGTGGATTTAAGTCCTCCTGCATTTGAAGCACAGCCTTGAAATGTGGAGGATGAGACAGAATGGGAAGGTGTCAACATTAAGGGCTATAAGATGTTTTGCACCATCAGAGTGGGAAGGTGAGCGAAGTGTGATGATCTTTATTTTAATACTAATATCTATCCTTTAAAGCTGAGACCTCACTGGGGTGTTTATTCCTTGCTTATTAAGAAAGTGTTGTAGTCTAAAACGAGAAGGGAGAAATCAAAGGCCTTATCCTCATATTAGAGGAAGGAAATTAGGACAGGAGATTAAACAGTTTGCCTTTGGTGACCCATTAAAACACTTGGTAAGCAGAGAATGTTTGACAGACTTCCTGAACCCCAGTCAGACACTCCAACCACTTAAATTACTATTTCTTAAACTGTTCAGTCATCTGGCCATGCTCTACAACCTGGATGTGATTGGACAAGGGCAAGAAAAGGAGTGGAGGCCAAGGGAGATTTCCTTCTCTTCTGTGTCCTGCCTTCACCCAGCTAAAGGAAAAGCTTTTCCTATCTTTGTTTTTCAAACCATAGTCTATGACTTCCCTCTTTTTTTCCCAAGAACATCTTTCTTTTTTTATCTCCCTCTCGCCTTCATCGTTCCTGCTTCCTTTCTCTATACGGTTCCTTTGGTTGCGTAGCAACAGCATGTTCCTTAAAAGAAGGACTTGCTGGATATAAATGACTGAATGAAAAAAGTGAGTTGTGCAAGGTCTTCACAAGACCATAAACCAACCATATTTTCTGGCTGGCTCTTTTCAAAGTAATAACTAAGGAGGTGTGTGGGCTGAGGAGAGGTAGGAATCAAAACTAACCAGCATTTTTGCCACTCATTTCCAGCTGTCCCTTTCCAGGCTCCTGGCCAGGGTCCTCTCTAGCTTCCTGTGTTTGGAAAGACCAAAGAAGAGTGGGATAAACAAGAAATGAGGTTTTAAGGACCAAGCAGCTGATGTGAAACCCACAGCAAGGAGACAAAGGAAAGGAAATAAACCTGGTATTTTTCCTCATGGCCGCGCTTAGCTCCTGCAAAAGCCCCAGCAGTACTTCCAGCTCTGCAGCTTTGAAGGATTCTTTCCTGAAGGCAAACTGATTTATTCAAGGACACGTGAGCAAAAACAAGTCCTAAAGTCCAAAGTTATCGAGTCTTCTCAACATATAAAATAGTCACTGGAGACCCCACTGTGGTGTCTTGTTTATTATGGCACTTTAGCTTCATTGATCGTAGACAATAGAATCGAGCAGGATACTCCAACAAAAGCCTTTGTACAGAGAGTACAATGCTTGAGCAGAAATAGTAATAAATAGAAATAGGAATACAGAAAGAGGTTGGATATCTTGGTCAACCTTGATCTCATATCTTCGTCTATTAATTTAGCTTCTCTGATGAATCCTTTCCTGTAAAGCAGAATTAGTCTGGTCCTATTTCAGGGAAGTAGTGTGATGAACGTTTCTAAAAGCCTATGAGGATAAAAGCCAGATTCAAGTATTCAAGTACTAAGTATTAAATGAATGGGATGAATTAAGATAAAGTTGAGAGAGAGCCTTACCCCATCCTTCTCTTTGACTATTGGGAAATTTGCCCACGTCATCACTAATTTGTGATGACCAGGCTATTAAACTTGAGCTGCAGACCAGCAATATTTTCCTTTGAAATTTTATAAAGGAGGTGACTTTTGATTCCTTCCTATATTTTATGGATAAAAGCAGTAACAGAGTATTTAGAGAATTAGAGTACTTTTTTGTTCCATGCCAGAAAGTCCAAAGAAGATGAGACCTGGAGTCAGAACGGGCTGAAAGGGGTGGCACCTGAGAAAAAGATCTGTCAGATGGGATGAGGAACTCAATATTCAGAGAGCTGTAGTGAACCTTTCAGTAACTGTGATCCCGGATCACTAGAAAAGAATTCAGAAGAGAAGATTAGACACTTTGAGGCAGTTTTAGGATTAATGAATTAGTGGGAAGGTTGATTAAGATTGGTACAATGTGGCTGATTAAAATTTTCCAGGAAAAAAGATCATTTATCTGTAACACAGAATTACCCACTGAAGACACATCAACAGGACCTAATGCTGCATGAGGTCCAGCCATTTTGTTGATCTGACAGACAAAAATAAAATTTCGAAAAAGACTGGGTTTTTTAAAGGAAGTTGTGATCCTCTCAAAGCCACAGGAAGCTTAGATATTTGATGTAGACAAGAGTAGAAATGTTCTGAGATAGAAGACCTGCAGCAGTGAGGTGTATAGAGCATTAGGAGACTGAGACTGCAATAACTGGATTTTCCTTTTGGATGTAGATGTAAACAGTTTTTGGGATTTCATAAGAAACTAAGACACATAGCATTGAGAGATTTTCAATTTAAAGCATATCAGAAAGTGTTTGAAGACATTTGTAACTGAGGTAAGTCAGCAAAGGCAGTAAAACCTCCATTAAAGACGCTCATAAGCAGGCTAGGCTGCGCCTCTTTATTGATGCTGATGATATGGTACAGAAAATGCAGATATTTTACTGCATCTCCCACCTAAACATCTTCACCTCCTTCAGTTCTTGTCTAATAAACACCTTCTAGATAGATTTTTGTCACTTGAATCCAGATACAAACAACACTTATAGAGTACACATTCCTTCCTGAAGTGCAGATCAGTCATTAGATACTCCCAGGCACTTCCACATTTGATGAGTGCTGCCCTTGTTTGCCAACTTCCAGTAACTACTCCGTTAAATAAAATCCTTCAAACACTGTTTTGTGAGTAAATGTGCTGCTGGTGCAGAGAAAATTAAAACACTAATAAATTAATCTCCCTAGCTAACATAAACTGATTAAGCTATCTACACTACTTGTCAAGAACTGCACACAAGACTACAGCTCTCTTTTAAAAGCAAGAGGAACTAATCTCTCCTGATCTCTATCTTCTAGCAGCAGTGAAATATTTCATTTGTTCACTTTGCCTTGTCTTTTCATCTAATCTAAGGCTGTCAGCAAACATGTTGGTTTGTGAATACAGAATGCTGCATGAATTCGCACTGAAGACTCTACATTCCTATCAGCTGGCTACTGAAGAACTCTAAGATTGGAAAACTAATTTCAGGGTGGCATTCACCTCCTGGGACAATATCCATCCATTCTCAATAGCTACGAAGGGTGAGATGAATTACTGTCTGGAGGTGACTACTGCTCTTCACTGACTGCTAAGAAAGGCTACAGAACTAACTTAAAATATATCCTGAGACTGTAGCTGGTGTAAGAACATCTTTAATGACTTTCTGCTCAGTCTGTGACCTCACAACAATCACTTCTTAATCCCATCATCAGCTCTCTGAGGCATCCCACCTTTTAACATTATGGTTGTTTTTGCTTTAATTATTTGCCATACTCAGTACAATACTCAAATAAAAGAACCTAACATAATTCAGATCTGTAAGGAAACCACTGAATGTTAAGATAGCTCCTTAATAAATAGCAATAAAGTGCATTTTTTATAAATTCAGTGACATTTCTGTTTCCTCTGTGTCCTGATATACGTAAGAAAGCAACTTTTCTTTAATAGATCATCTCATAACATTTACTCTGGTGGTTGATTTAATGAATCATGTTTATTCCCAAAGATGAGCTCTCCAGATGAGCTCTGGAGAATCTTCTGAGGCAGATTAATACATAAGAGCCCTCAGCTCTCTCTACATCCATCTATGGGAGTTTATCACACCCTTAACACAGGCTAAGAGAAAACATCCCAATGCATATTCTGCTGCATTTAATTGTTCTGTAGCTGAATTTACAATCACAGTGAAAATGAGTTTGCACTGATGCGGTGGTCTGTGAAACGAAGGAAAATGAGAGATAACTGGTTTTCTACACAAAATAAAATTGTATTTGGCACAGTCAAACACAAAGGGCAAAAGAGGTGGTATAATCTACTCCTTCCCATTTGTTCCTGGGGTTCATTTAGAGCCGTGAGGATCATGGAATCATGGAATCACAGAATGGTTTTGGTAGGAAGGGACCTTAAAGCCCATCCAGTTTCACCCCCTGCCATGGGCAGGGACACCCTCCACTGTCCCAGGGTGCTCCAAGCCCCACCCAACCTGGCCTTGGACACTTCCAGAGATCCAGGGGCAGCCCCAGCTTCTCTGGGCACCCTGTTCCAGGGCCTCAGCACCCTTATGGTAAAAAACCTCTTCCTAGTATCTAACCTAAACCTTCCCTCCTTCAGTTTAAGGCCATTCACCCTTGACCTATCCCTACATGCCTTTGAGAAAAGTTCCTCTTCACTTTTCTTGTAAGCCCCATTTAGTAGTGGAAGGATGGAAGGCTGTGGGGAAACAACTGGAACAGCTACCACAGACCAGAGAAATTAGGTCTCTATGATAAACTTCAGGGCATAAAACACATCAGGACTAATCCCAGCTAACAACCATCTCTAGTGCTGCAGAGGATTTTAGCTAGGAAAGCGAGCTGATGTTATAACAAATGAGCATAGCCAGGAGAATCACAAAATATAACACACAGATGCATTAGTGATGCACATGGTGTGAGCTTGGGGCTTAATTAGTGATTGGCTGTAGGCCCGAATGTAAAAATAACCTGTGAACTACCCACTGGGGAGGCACTGGAGCCCTGTGTCTCAATGCTGTGAGAGGCTGGCTGGAGGGGGAAGGCTCCTGCTTTCCTGCAGGATGAAGTATCAAGTTATGCCTTCAAGAGTCTGGCCAGTTCCTGCCGACTCAGCCAGCAGTGCACTCACTGCAGCATGTGTGAGAGCATTTGGTCTCTCTCTAAGTACTGACAGAAGCAATGAGATTTCTTTCAAGCTCATCTGGTGCTCTGGGGAGTGACTGGGGCAGGTAATCAGATTTAAACAGTGCTCTGCCATTCCATTTGGATTGCTGCTGCTAGCTGGGATGAGGGTAGTTGGTGAACACCTACACAAATACTCCCACATGCAGCTGAATAGGAAAGAATTCATCTTTATTTGAAGGCCATGCAAATCACAAGGTCAAGGGGGAGCAGACACTAAATTATGACTCAGAATGAAAAACAAAAGGTGCCTTCTACTAAGGGCTTTTCGTGGAGGTGCCAATCTAATCTGTGTTAAGCCTCACGTGAAGTGAAATCAATCTCCTCCAACACCTGATTCCTTCGGAACAATCATTAGAATAACAAGTGGAGAGGCTAGAATGGAATGGAACCAAAGAATCATTTCTGTTTCAGGCAACTGCCAAAATACCTATTTACCACTGAGACCAGAACAACTCTGAAGCAGCTGTTGTGCTCTTCTGGGTAAATAATATGTGTTAAAAAATGTATAAACATTTATACATGTTTACCTTCGAGACATCAGCTTTCCTGAAGCAGACATTTCCCTTGCTGCATACATAATACATGCTTTGTTTGAAAAACTGCCTAAATTCATAAAGGGAGAAAAACCTGTAGAGCACTGGATGTGCACAGTGCTGTTATGTCTTGTAAATGCAGACATAGCAGAGCCCTGGCGTATAACATGGTTTATATTCTGTGTTTAAGATCTTCTGTGCAATGGTCAAAGCACTGCTCCAAGTTTGGCAAACACTGTTATCCACCCACTTCTAGGAGAGGAGAGAATTTTGAAAGCTACCCCCTGAACTGCAAACTTCTTTTGCCTAAATCCAGTGTGAGCCACAGCAAAGAAAAAGTGAAAACCTCCCCAGCCAGTGGTGCTGCACAAAGTTTTCATCTCTTTCCCCATTACCATTAGGGGTCTAGTTTCATATAATGCTTAAGACTCCCTCCACAGCCCATGAAGAATGAAAAATACACTGGGTGCAGAGCCAGGATAGTATAAATTCATCATAAATATTAGCATAAGTGGCCAGCTGATCTGCCAGAAGAAAATTATGTTCAGCCAAGGCACGTGTCCAGCCAGAAGCCCATCCCTCCTTGCTGACCACTGAGCACACTCCAGTTATCAAGCTGTAAAAGGGCACCTGATCCTCCAGAGAGCATCTTGCTCCTCGAGTACAGGAGCCTTCATGGCATCACCTGCTCCAGCCAGATGAGAAACCTCCACTCAGAGGTGCCTTTGTGTCTCATTGCCACCCTGCTGGAGATCCCCACTGTTAACAACTGCTCCATAAAACCTACACAGACAGATGTAACAACTCTCTTTTCTTCTGCATCATCTTATCCAATCTCCAAGCTTTGATTAATAAAAACCCATAAAATTAGTCATGTCTGCTTGAGGAGTCTGTGAATTGCCAAAGTGAAGCTTAACAGGATTTGTGCAATGCAACATTACCTCTGATGAATTAGACAAAGGTAAATGACTTGACAGTGTGGTGTGTGGGATGCTATCCCTGCTAAGAAATATCTGTCTCCCTT